>JBAMJV010006209.1:0-76906 GCA_037951105.1 Echinarachnius parma
GACAAATTGTTGTATGCACTATATACGACACTGAATATAATGAATATTCTCTGATCATTTGAGCACAATTGGTCAAGAATTAAACAAAAACTGTGGCTCTTTGAAAAGAGTCATGTATAATTTTCTTTGAGTGACTCAAATTGGCAACGCACTCTGGCAAAGTTGTGGACAACTCCCCATACATATTTTACACAAAATTTCAGTTTTGTTCAATTTTCTCAAAATGTATGTTACCCCTCCGTTCGAGTTCAACATATGTTTTGTAGAATGCTTTTTGTACATAACATATCATGAGTTGAAGAAAACTTTAAAAATGGGAACATTTGTGTACAAAACATATGGGGATTTGTCCACACACTTATCAGAGTGCGTTGCCAATCCGAGTTCCCCATAGAAATAAATGGACACCTTCAAAGAGCTGTAGCTTTCTTGTTTCTTACCCAATTATGCTCTAACTTTCAGAGATTACTCTTCATAATCTCTTCAAGACTATGATAGCAACATTTTGCTTGGGTTTCATTGCCCTTTAAGATACTATTTCATTCATACTGGTACTTATCCGGGCCGCGGAATGGTTTTGAAAATGGGGGGGGGGGGGGGCTATCCACATTTGAACTGTTATGTATTTCTTTATTTTATGCTTATGTATTTCTTTGTTTTAAGCGAAAAAATGAAAAGCAATGTTTTTTCTTCATTTTTTAATAATATACATGTCCTTTTATAATGGTCAATTTGACCACCTTCAACCTCATCGACCGGGTCAAGCTAACGTATTCTGGGTTCCTCTTATGATGTTTGACCACTTGAGATAGTTGGCTGCCCGGTCCATGTGGACTAGGGCACTTTGGGGCACTTATATATATTTTAGTGATAATTTGTTATTTTCAATTTTTTTGATGTTATACATGTCCTTTAATAATGGTCAATTTGACCACCTCAAACCACATGGACCGGGTCAAGCTGACCTATTCTGTGTTCCTCTGATGATGTTCGACAACTTGAGATAGGTGGCTGCCCGGTCCATGTGGACTAGGGCACTTTGGGGCACTTATAAATATTTTACTGATAATTTGATATTTTCACTTTTTTTTATAAATATTATACATGTCCTTTAATATTGGTCAAATTGACCACCTTAAACCGCATGGACCGGGTCAAGCTGACCTATTCTGGGTTCCTCTGATGATGTTTGACAACTTGAGATAGGTGGCTGCCCGGTCCATGTGGACTAGGGCACTTTGGGGCGCTTGTATATATTTTAGTGGTAATGTGTTAATATTTTCAACTTTTTAAAAATAATATACATGTCCTTTAATAACGGTCAAATTGACCACCTCAAACCACATGGACCGGGTCAAGCTGACCTATTCTGGGTTTCTCTGATGATGTTTGACAACTTGAGATAGGTGGCTGCCCGGTCCATGTGGACTAGGGCACTTTGGGGCACTTATATATATTTTACTGATAATTTGATATTTTCATTTTTTTTAAATATTATACATGTCCTTTAATAATGGTCAATTTCACCACCTCAAACATGAACCGGGTCAAGCTGACCTATTCTGTGTTCCTCTGATGATGTTTGACAACTTGAGATAGGTGGCTGCCCGGTCCATGTGGACTAGGGCACTTTGGGGCACTTATATATATTTTAGTGATAATTTGTTATTTTCAATTTTTAAATATTATACATGTCCTTTAATACCGGTCAATTTGACCAGTTCAAACCACATGGACCGGGTCAAGCTGACCTATTCTGAGTTTCTCTGATGATGTTTGACCACTTGAGATAGGTGGCTGCCCGGTCCATGTGGACTAGGGCACTTTGGGGCACTTAATATTAGTAATAATTTGTTATTTTCAATTTTGTTTAATATTATACATGTCCTTTAATAATCGTCAATCTGACCACCTTTAACCACATGGACCGGGTCAAGCTGACCTATTCTGGGTTCCTCTGATGATGTTTGACCACTTGAGATAGGTGGCTGCCCGGTCCATGTGGACTAGGGCACTTTGGGGCACTTGTATATATTTTAGTGGTAATGTGTTAATATTTTCAACTTTTTAAAAATAATATACATGTCCTTTAATAATGGTCAAATTGACCACCGTAAACCACATGGACCGGGTCAAGCTGACATATTCTGGGTTCCTCTAATGATGTTTGACCACTTGAAATAGGTGGCTTCCCGGTCCATGTGGACTAGGGCACTTTGGGGCACTTATATATATTTTAGTGATAATTTGTTATTTTCTATTTTTAAATATTATACATGTCCTTTAATACCGGTCAATTTGACCACCTCAAACCACATGGACCGGGTCAAGCTGACCTATTCTGTGTTCCTCTGATGATGTTTGACAACTTGAGATAGGTGGCTGCCCGGTCCATGTGGACTAGGCACTTTGGGGCACTTATATATATTTTAGTGATAATTTGTTATTATCAATTTTTTTGAGATTATACATGTCCTTTAATAATGGTCAATTTGACCACCTCAAACCACATGGACCGGGTCAAGCTGACCTATTCTGGGTTCCTCTGATGATGTTTGACCACTTGAGATAGGTGGCTGCCCGGTCCATATGGACTAGGGCACTTTAGGGCACTTATATATATTTAAGTGATAATTTGATATTTTCATTTTTTTTAATATTATACGTGTCCTTTAATAATGGTCAATTTGATCACCTTAAACCACATGGACCGGGTCAAGCTGACCTATTCTGGGTTCCTCTGATGATGTTTGACCACTTGAGATAGGTGGCTGCCCGGTCCATGTGGACTAGGGCACTTTGGGGCACTTATATATATTTTAGTGATAATTTGTTATTTTCAATTTTTTTGATGTTATACATGTCCTTTAATAATGGTCAATTTGACCACCTCAAACCACATGGACCGGGTCAAGCTGACCTATTCTGGGTTCCTCTGATGATGTTTGACCACTTGAGATAGGTGGCTGCCCGGTCCATGTGGACTAGGGCACTTTGGGGCGCTTGTATATATTTTAGTGGTAATGTGTTAATATTTTCAACTTTTTAAAAATAATATACATGTCCTTTAATAACGGTCAAATTGACCACCTCAAACCACATGGACCGGGTCAAGCTGACCTATTCTGGGTTTCTCTGATGATGTTTGACAACTTGAGATAGGTGGCTGCCCGGTCCACGTGGACTAGGGCACTTTGGGGCACTTATATATATTTTACTGATAATTTGATATTTTCATTTTTTTTAAATATTATACATGTCCTTTAATAATGGTCAATTTAACCACCTCAAACCACATGGACCGGGTCAAGCTGACCTATTCTGTGTTCCTCTGATGATGTTCGACAACTTGAGATAGGTGGCTGCCCGGTCCATGTGGACTAGGGCACTTTGGGGCACTTATAAATATTTTACTGATAATTTGATATTTTCACTTTTTTTTAAAAATATTATACATGTCCTTTAATATTGGTCAAATTGACCACCTTAAACCGCATGGACCGGGTCAAGCTGACCTATTCTGGGTTCCTCTGATGATGTTTGACAACTTGAGATAGGTGGCTGCCCGGTCCATGTGGACTAGGGCACTTTGGGGCACTGATATATATTTTACTGATAATTTGATATTTTCATTTTTTTTTAAATATTATACATGTCCTTTAATAATGGTCAAATTGACCACCTTTAACCGCATGGACCGGGTCAAGCTGACCTATTCTGGGTTCCTCTGATGATGTTTGACAATTTGAGATAGGTGGCTCCCCGGTCCATGTGGACTAGGGCACTTTGGGGCACTTATATATATTTTACTGATAATTTGATATTTTCATTCTTTTTTTAATATTATACATGTCCTTTAATAATGGTCAAATTGACCACCTTAAACCGCATGGACCGGGTCAAGCTGACCTATTCTGGGTTTCTCTGATGATGTTTGACAACTTGAGATAGGTGGCTGCCCGGTTCATGTGGACTAGGGCACTTTGGGGCACTTATATATATTTTACTGATAATTTGTTATTTTCAATTTTTAAATATTATACATGTCCTTTAATACCGGTCAATTTGACCAACTCAAACCACATGGACCGGGTCAAGCTGACCTATTCTGGGTTCCTCTGATGATGTTTGACCACTTGAGATAGGTGGCGTCCCGGTCCATGTGGACTAGGGCACTTTGGGGCACTTATATATATTTTAGTGATAATTAGTTATTTTCAATTTTTTTGATATTATACATGTCCTTTAATAAGGGTCAATTTGACCACCTTTAACCACATGGACCGGGTCAAGCTGACCTATTCTGGGTTCCTCTGATAATGTTTGACCACTTGAGATAGGTGGCTGCCCGGTCCATGTGGACTAGGGCACTTTGGGGCACTTATATATATTTTAGTGATAATGAGTTATTTTCAATTTTTTTGATATTATACATGTCCTTTAATAATGGTCAATTTGACCACCTTAAACCACATGGACCGGGTCAAGCTGACATATTCTGGGTTCCTCTGATGATGTTTGACCACTTGAAATAGGTGGCTTCCCGGTCCATGTGGACTAGGGCACTTTGGGGCACTTATATATATTTTAGTGATAATTTGTTATTTTCAATTTTTAAATATTATACATGTCCTTTAATACCGGTCAATTTGACCACCTCAAACCACATGGACCGGGTCAAGCTGACCTATTCTGGGTTCCTCTGATGATGTTTGACAACTTGAGATAGGTGGCTGCCCGGTCCATGTGGACTAGGGCACTTTGGGGCACTTATATATATTTTAGTGATAATTTGTTTTTTTTTTTCATTTTTTTAAATATTATACATGTCCTTTATTAATGGTCAAATTGACCACCTTAAACCACATGGACCGGGTCAAGCTGACCTATTCTGGGTTCCTCTGATGATGTTTGACAACTTGAGATAGGTGGCTGCCCGGTCCATGTGGACTAGGGCACTTTGGGGCACTTATATATATTTTAGTGATAATTTGTTTTTTTTCATTTTTTAAAATATTATACATGTCCTTTATTAATGGTCAAATTGACCACCTTAAACCACATGGACCGGGTCAAGCTGACCTATTCTGGGTTCCTCTGATGATGTTTGACCACTTGAGATAGGTGGCTGCCAGGTCCATGTGGACTAGGGCACTTTGGGGCACTTATATATATTTAGTGATAATATGTAAATATTTTCCATTTTTTTAGATAATATACACGTCCTTTAATAAGGGTCAAATTGACCACATTAAACCACATGGACCGGGCCAAGCTGACCTATTCTGGGTTCCTCTGATGATGTATGACCACTTGAGATAGGTGGCTGCCCGGTCCATGTGGACTAGGGCACTTTGGGGCACTTAGCTATTTCAGTGATAATTTGTTATTTTCAATTTTTTCAATATTATTCATGTCCTTTAACATTGGTCAATTTGACAACCTTAAACCACATGGACCGGGTCAATTTGACCTATTCTGGATTCCTCTGATGATGTTTGACCACTTGAGATAGGTGGCTGCCCGGTCCATGTGGACTAGGGCACTTGTATATATTTTACTGATAATTGGTTTTTTTTCATTTTTTTAAATATTATACATGTCCTTTAATTATGGTCAAATTGACCACCTTAAACCACATGGACCGGGTCAAGCTGACCTATTCTGGGTTCCTCTGATGATGTTTGACAACTTGAGATAGATGGCTCCCCGGTCCATGTGGACTAGGGCACTTCGGGGCACTTATATATATTTTAGTGATAATTTGTTATTTTTAATTTTTTTGATATTATACATGTCCTTTAATAATGGTCAATTTGATCACCTTAAACCACATGGACCGGGTCAAGCTGACCTATTCTGGTTTCCTCTAATGATGTTTGACTACTTGAGATAGGTGGCTGCCCGGTCCATGTGGACTAGGGCACTTTGGGGCATTTATATATATTTTAGTGATAATTTGTTTTTTTTCATTTTTTTTACATATTATACATGTCCTTAATTAATGGTCAAATTGACCACCTTAAACCACATGGACCGGGTCAAGCTGACCTATTCTGGGTTTCTCTAATGATGTTTGACAACTTGAGATAGGTGGCTGCCCGGTCTATGTGGACTAGGGCACTTTGGGGCACTTATATATATTTTACTGATAATTTTATATTTTCAATTTTTTTAAATATTATACATGTCCTTTAATAATGGTCAATTTGACCACCTTAAACCACATGGACCGGGTCAAGCTGACATATTCTGGGTTCCTCTGATGATGTTTGACAACTTGAGATAGGTGGCTGCCCGGTCCATGTGGACTAGGGCACTCTGGGGCATTTATATATATTTTAGTGATAATTTGTTTTTTTCATTTTTTTAAATATTATACATGTCCTTAATTAATGGTCAAATTGACCACCTTAAACCACATGGACCGGGTCAAACTGACGTATTCTGTGTTCCTCTGATGATGTTTGACCACTTGAGATAGGTGGCTGCCCGGTCCATGTGGACTAGGGCACTTTGGGGCACTTATATATATTTTAGTGATAATTTGTTATTTTCTATTTTAAAATATTATACATGTCCTTTAATAATGGTCAAATTGTACACCTTAAACCACATGGACCGGGTCAAGCTGACCTATTCTGGGTTCCTCTGATGATGTTTGACCACTTGAGATAGGTGGCTGCCCGGTCCATGTGGACTAGGGCACTTTGGGGCACTTATATATATTTTAGTGATAATTTGTTATTTTCTATTTTAAAATATTATACATGTCCTTTAATAATGGTCATATTGTACACCTTAAACCACATGGACCGGGTCAAGCTGACCTATTCTGGGTTCCTCTGATGATGTTTGACCACTTGAGATAGGTGGCTGCCCGGTCCATGTGGACTAGGGCACTTTGGGGCACTTATATATATTTTAGTGATAATTTGTTATTTTCTATTTTAAAATATTATACATGTCCTTTAATAATGGTCAAATTGTACACCTTAAACCACATGGACCGGGTCAAGCTGACCTATTCTGGGTTCCTCTGATGATGTTTGACCACTTGAGATAGGTGGCTGCCCGGTCCATGTGGACTAAGGCACTTTGGGGCACTTATATATATTTAGTGATAATATGTAAATATTTTCCATTTTTTTAAATAATATACACGTCCTTTAATAGTGGTCAAATTGACCACCTTAAACCACATGGACCGGGTCAAGCTGACCTATTCTGGGTTCCCCTAAAGATGTTTTACGACTTGAGATAGGTGGCTGCCCGGTCCATGTGGACTAGGGCACTTGTATATATTTTACTGATAATTTGTTTTTTTCATTTTTTTTAAATATTATACATGTCCTTTAATTATGGTCAAATTGACCACCTTAAACCACATGGACCGGGTCAAGCTGACCTATTCTGGGTTCCACTGATGATGTTTGACAACTTGAGATAGGTGGCTGCCCGGTCCATGTGGACTAGGGCACTTTGGGGGCACTTATATATATTTTAGTTAAAATATGTGTTAATATTTTTCATTTTTTAGAATAATATAATGGTCAGTTTGACCACCTTCAACCTCATGGACCTATTCTTGGTTCCTCTTACGATGTTTGACGGGGTTTGACCACTTGAGATAACTAGGTGGCTGCCCGGTCCATGTGGACTAGGGCACTTTGGGGCACTTATATATATTTTAGTGATAATTTGTTATTTTCTATTTTAAAATATTATACATGTCCTTTAATAATGGTCAAATTGTACACCTTAAACCACATGGACCGGGTCAAGCTGACCTATTCTGGGTTCCTCTGATGATGTTTGACCACTTGAGATAGGTGGCTGCCCGGTCCATGTGGACTAGGGCACTTTGGGGCACTTATATATATTTAGTGATAATATGTAAATATTTTCCATTTTTTTAAATAATATACACGTCCTTTAATAGTGGTCAAATTGACCACCTTAAACCACATGGACCGGGTCAAGCTGACCTATTCTGGGTTCCCCTAAAGATGTTTTACGACTTGAGATAGGTGGCTGCCCGGTCCATGTGGACTAGGGCACTTGTATATATTTTACTGATAATTTGTTTTTTTCATTTTTTTTAAATATTATACATGTCCTTTAATTATGGTCAAATTGACCACCTTAAACCACATGGACCGGGTCAAGCTGACCTATTCTGGGTTCCACTGATGATGTTTGACAACTTGAGATAGGTGGCTGCCCGGTCCATGTGGACTAGGGCACTTTGGGGGCACTTATATATATTTTAGTTAAAATATGTGTTAATATTTTTCATTTTTTAGAATAATATAATGGTCAGTTTGACCACCTTCAACCTCATGGACCTATTCTTGGTTCCTCTTACGATGTTTGACGGGGTTTGACCACTTGAGATAACTAGGTGGCTGCCCGTGCCATGTGTACAATTTTAGCGCCTTCATCGGAAGCACCCCCCCCCCCCCCCCCCTTGTGGATACGCCAATCAGAAATTATACAGCGTTTATTTCCTTATTATGTCTACGTCTTGAGGTAGAATGCTGGATAAATGACACATAAATCGACACAAAACAGGTAAAAAAGATAACTACTTTGAAATCATGACGATTATTTGAGCAATTGTCGGAGATTATAGTTGATTTTGAGTACGTTATACTTATGTTTAGTAGGGTACTCTTCACGAGCGCGTCACGGGCAGCTAGCGGCGTAGCGTGCCGACACCGGTAGCGCCGAATATCGAATAAGTAAACGAATATCCAATAAGGAAAAAGTAACCAACTTCAGCCCGGTATAAAATATATATTTTTTAATTTGTTGTGACTTAGCCTAATAATTTTTCAAGATGTCTGCGACCGTGCGCACTTCGTCAAGAATTAAAGCCCGAAAAAGCAGGATTTCGTCTGCCGAATCGGAATCACCTTCAGATTCCAAGAAGAGGAAAACGGTATGATCAATTGACCTATATTTTTGTTCAATATTGCGTCTCGACTTATGGATGGCATAATCTCTAAATTTATCTCAGACCCACATGTATAAAAATGTGTGGTGTTTCCGATTTCGGCTACGTAGACGAATTCTGACACTCCTTATATTTATACTCATTGTCATTCTTGAAATACTATTTAATGTGTGTGTGTCTGTGTGTTAGTTTATATATTATAGACCTAGTAAGGTTTTCCTCCCATCTAAGTCTAAGAACGGGAAAAGATCCTCCTGGCTCATGCAGTAATTCCTAGTATTTGATGCCTGGGCAACGGTTAGCTAAACTAAAGTCTTAAAGAAAACGTTAGGAAGACACATTTTCATACATTGAACATGTCATTCCTTACACTAAAGTCTATAGTCATAGTGCAAAGCTATACATTTGCATAGGGACTATTTTTGGCTGACAGAAAACACACGCCTGCGTCGCGATGTACACTAGCGAATGGGAAACTGTATGGCCAAGTATGCCCAAGTATGCCCAAAAGTCACACTGCCGTATAGCAGTAGTGACTTCACTAACCCCCGTTTTTTTTTGTAGGACTGTATATGACGTTAAATTAATCACTGTGTGTTTTTTTATTTTCTCACCAAACTTTGCAGATCGTGCTAGATGACAGGTTTAAAATCCTCCATTTGGAGGCGTCACGTTGCCCCTAGCTATATTGAAATGGGCTACAATTTTATTCGTTGGTCCTGAACTGCACGTCAATCCAGCATCACCGCACACGTAATAATGGCGTTCACCGTGTAGCTAGCGCAAATTGTATTACGTCATCAATCATACGAACTTGTTTTGGTCGGAAGCAAGGCTCATCATCAACTGTTAAAACTGCAAAGTAAAAATGTATAATTTAATTTAATGTGTGTACGTTTTTTCATAAAAGATAAATATATTCCATTGTATTTTATTTAATTCTATTCAAAAATCAGTCGTTACAATTTTTAAATCCATATTCTTTAAAAGTTTGAAAAACAACAATTCGCAAGCAAAATACGGTAGTTTCATCTCAAGCGCACTCAGTGGCACACACTTTATTTCCGATTTGACAGGCATACAATAATGTGCGTAAGTAATTTACAACGTATCAATTCATGGCTGGACGAAGACTACCTAACGAAAGGTCATTTCAGCAACACACTTTTCACGGTACTTCCGTCGCAAGCGTGTGCGATGATCAGCGCTCGACGCGACTGCATGGCAAATGAACGTGAAATATTGGCTGATTCATAGCAAGAAAAGTGGGTAAGTATCAAAAACACATCTTTCAATGATTTAATTTCACCTTATAGATTACAAATGTCATGTCATAAGTGGAATGAATGAACGGGGAGAAACCCTACCTTACGTTTTGATGTAGGTGGGGATGTGGGTACCTGTATAGGTACCCACATGTAATGGGGATGAGAAAACATGAACAAAATCGTACCAGAGTTTATTTCTTACCTAAATTGTTTACACGACTCAGAATAATAGATCATTATCTTCATAATCCAGGGTAGATCACACATAGGTTAATTAGTATAGTGCTGTCTGGATATTACGATCTTCGTACATTTGCACACTAACTGACGGCCCAGTCCAAGTGGCTCGCTGATTCCTGCCTCCCTTTACCTGCAAATTCTAAAAAATATTCATTAGTGCATGCTATAAATCATACTTTTTGATAATACTTACCAACTCTGATGTATTGAAGACCATAATTTGTGTAAAATACGATGATTTGCAGTCCCTTTTTCCTTCGCCCATATTCCACAAAACAGCGCGTTCATATATTGAACGAGTGTTGAGCGTTGCGCAATAGCAATAAATTTACTAAATGTAGTGCGCCATCACCGACAAGTATCTGGAGACTGTTGTTACTAGCGCTATATAGTTACGTGACGCTGACACAGTTTCAATATTCTTTTTGCCAGTTGTTTCGTATTTGTAGATGGCGCTATTACATAAACATATGAGCCCAATATCGAGTCTGTAATAGTTCACGCCAGTTTTATATTCGGCCCGCAAACGGCTTGAGAAAAGGCGAGGCACGTCTGAGCATGTTATTGTTGAACAGCTGAACTGTGTTTACATGTGAGCGCGATATCGCCTTGCATATGATCACCGCGCGTGGCGCTCGCACTTACTTTCTTGGAAGATGGCCGACCTTCGAGCAGCAGCCAGGAATTGAGAAATAAACATCAGAATTGGTAAGTTTGTTTTACATTTATACTTCCTTTTGTAAAATTACATTGAGGCCGCAAAGCTAGGCATTAGATCTGTCATAAATACAGATCCTGTGGTGTGATAAAATGGAATTTCTGGCCGTTTATGCAGTGTATGACGAGCGTCTCCCCTGCATTTGCATATATTGCGTGTAAATGGTCCATATATTATGAACCATTTACTTTGTAGATGTGGGGTAGATCACATCTACAAAGTATATGGTCCACTTAGGTGGACCATTTACACGCAATATATGGTAATACACGGGAGATTACCATACTGCCTATTCATACACTGTACCGTTCATCAGTTGAACGTTGTGTGTTAGGATGCATCGGTAATGAAAACAGACAGGAAATAATCGTTTTTTTCTACATTTTGCAATCTTCAAAACAACAAAGTCGGTAATTATTATCAAAGTATATGACTTAGGGATCACATAAACAAAAGTTTTTTTGCATTTGCTGGTAAATTTAGGGAGAAATCGGCCGACAAAAATTGTTTATTTTTTGGATAGTGCAGCAGGCGGAAGAGGTTGATCTCCACACAATGCTACTGTAATGTACCTATGTGTGGGGTAGGTTGAGTTCGAATAGGGGAATATTCAGAAATATCTGCACTTTTTTATCGACAGCTGTGCGATTAGTCAAGAGTCTGAAATTGACGATATACATTGTATGTAGTAATAGTGCGAGTGTGTGTAGCGCACTTGCAGTGTAAGTTACTACATACAGTGTATATCAGCCATTTCGGTCTCCGAATTATCACACAGCTGTGGCTAAAAAAAGAAGAACGTTTGAGTTGACGTTTGTTTGTATGAGACATTTAACATTTATCATTCGGACATTTGTTTACATGATGCTACACACAAACATTCTGAGTCAAAGTCCAAAGATAGCACTACATTGTGACTTACGACTGATTTTTGCAGACAGAAAACATTATAAATCGTACCAGACTTTTAAAAATTTCTTACCTTAATATGTTTGCGATGCAGAACATGTAGGGACACTGATTTTCCGTTTCAAAAAAAGGCCTTTTCCGTTTCAGAAAATCTGGAATTCCGTTTTTACCTGCCTGAAAAACGGAAATTCCGTTTTGCCATAGACTTTGTACATGTGAAAAACTGCAAATTCCGTTTACATAGAACTCCATACAAAATTCAATGAGTAGGGTAAAATCATAATTTTCACCCACAAATCATCAAAATTTGGGGGGAATGTGTCATGCCTGATATCAGGAAGGACTTACCACAGGCCAGAGGCAGAGAGTAAATATCTTTAACATTTATTCATTAATGATTAAGGCTGAGTTGGTTCAGTCCGTCACACTGGTTCCCGACCGTCACAATCGGGTCCCGGTTTCGTTTTTTTCGGAACGGGCTCCGAAAAAGGAACAAAAAAATTTTAAAATTCCGTTTTCCGTTTCAAATGGTCAATTCCGCGATTTTCCGCGATCGCAGAAAATCCGTGTCTCTAAACATGTGAACAGTTATCTTCATAATCCAGAGCAATTGGGTTTGTTTGGATGGGCCAAAAAACAGAAATATCTGCACTTTTTTAAACACCAGATAATCCGAATGATTTCAGAGTGTGAAATTGCTGATGTATTACTAACAGTAAGTGCAAGTGTGAGTGCCGTAGCGCACCCACTCTGTACAGCAGCAATGTCACGCTCCAAAATCTTTTGGGCTTTGACACAGCTGTTGCTAAAAAAAAAGTGTCGATATTTCAAACATTTTTGCCCAGCGTACATAGACATTGCAGTCACATTGCAGTATTACAAAAATGATAACCAGCCATTGATATCGTATATAGATGCATTGCCTACGAGACACAACAGAATGTTAACGTATGTATGAGTTGGGCAGTCAAACATCAGGTAGGCAATGTATACAAGAATGTTATTTCCTGATACAGTCAAACCTGTACTAGCGGCCACCTGTCTATAGCGGCCACATAGAATTCCCCCCGAGGAAAATACAGTGTTATAAACACTGTCTATAGCGGCCACCTGCCTAACGCGGCCAGCGGCCATGGATTTTGCTTCCCAAACTAATTTTTTACCGCCTATAGCGGCCATCAATGTTCGGTTTGCCCGTAACTGCAGGCGTGCAAGTTTGTTATTTTCCGATGCATAGCCGTGGAGATTACCAGCTTTGCCGTGAAAGCGAGCTTGCAGCCAAGATTATCGAACAATATACCCATAGTCTAGGGCTGTAGATCTACCCTTTAGCTTTGAAAAAGTGCCGCCTAAATAATGAATGTCAAGTTTAAAAGCCTAAAATGGCCGTTTGTTTTGTTTACCTCGTCCGCTGACTGCTCTATTTTTACTCACGCATTGTTTCCGTGATGTGAGCTTTCAGCTATGCTACGCTCTTCTTAACTTGATGAGATTAGCGGGTACCCGAGATTAGCGCGCGCTGGCTGAACATCCGTGTTATTGTTCATGCACGCATTGTTAGCTCCGTGGTTTATCGATCGCTGAGCGCTGGTAGCTGGCATTGCCGCTGGCCGCTGACCGCTAGACTGCATGCAGCGCGCGGCAGCACAAGGGGCTTTGATCATGCAACACAATGCACACACTTTCGCCGTATTGGGGATCGGACCGGATCGGATCTAAACCGGTTTGTATAGCCTCGTACATTTAAATGTTTATTTTTCTTTGCGAAACATTTAAAAAAATTGAAACACTTATTGATAGAGTTATAACAAATATTTTTCTGCGCTTATAAACTTTTCGTTTCATCGTCGTATTTTCTAGAACTTTTTTTTTCAATCAAAAATATTTTGTTTACGGAACAGCATTTGTGTTCAGGCCAAGATTCACACGATCGCAGCATTGCATGCACCGGCGGCGCGGCCGCGCCGGAGATGGAGAGTTGTTTCTTCAACGAAAGCGAACGACAGTCGGCCAAACAGACGATGGTAGATTTCTTTAGGAAGGTTTACACATACTTTTCATTATTTTCTTAACACTAATCACACAAATTACTCAAAAAACAAGACACGTTTCCAGGGTTCTGTTCTTTTATTTCATATACAGGTATAATTTATAAATGTACATGCTGTTTATGTTCATGTGTACATGTGATATTAATTATTATTAATCATGTTGTGCTTTAAAAAAAAAATGGCCGCCAACCTGTCTATACCGGCCACCTGTCTATAGCGGCCACTTTTCAAGTTTCCCTTGAGCGGCCGCTATAGACAGGTTTGACTGTACTTTAAGTTCATTCCGATTATATTCTGTTTCTTTTCTCCCCTTCCTTTTCTCTTGTGCATTGTAGTCAAAAGATGAACAGACGCTTAGTGGTCAAGGTCACACGAGCACATCCTCCGTAAATAAGACTCCAGTCAAGCAACAGCATGAGACTCCAAACGTCACACGTGCGGTCGCTGCGTCTGTCACACCGGCAAAGCCAGCTAACAAAGACTCTGGCTGTGTCCCAGGTAGGGAGGAATGTGAAAACACAATGGTTGTAATATGTGACTGGCTATATCAAAACCCGGGTAATTAATGTTTTGAAGAAATGGGCAACTCTTTTTCAAGATCATTATGTGGAATTAATCAATGATAAAGTGAATAAGCTAACTTGATATCATTATTGTTCATTAAATTTTGAATTTAGTTTATGTACTTGTTAAACATGAAAGCTAAAAAACTGTTTCCAGAGGAACATGATACTATTTTAGTTTTAGATTTGGACAGGAGCTAAGTTCGATATTTGACATTTCCCTACTGTGATTACTGCTTCAAAATATAATACAAAATATACCATTTGAAAACTTTTGTGGTCCTTCCTGTAGGTACACCAGTGTCTGAACCAAAGACGACGAGCGCCACAACGCCTCAAACAACCACTATGGCCACAAGATCATCTCAGCGAACATCGGCACCAGCGAAGGAAGAGTCACCGAATAATAAACAAGCAGAATCTGTTGCCACACCGGTTCCTCCCGTGACATCAGATACATTAACTACAGCTGCTGTTCCGCAAGTGGTCGTGACATCTCCAATCCCGGTTCGCCAGCCTACTCATGTCTTTAAGAATCCACATTTTACTGTAAGTCAGACTTTCTTTCCCTACAAGATTTTTATTATTCTCATAAGTTGCTGTATGGGGACATATTTATTCCCAGGATAAAGTCATGCATAGCCTGTATGTGAGTGTGGGAGTGTATGCATGCAAGCCTCCACAATAAGCCCATTCAAGCAAAATTTTACTTGCCCAAACAGAATATTAACTTTCCCCCAAAACAGTAATGTAAAACAAATATTCTAAAGTTTGTTGAGATTTACACGAGATCTACATCCGATTTACACGTTAGGTATTACATTTTTCTCTCTCATAGTTGAACGACCAAACTAGATTTTAAAATTTCACTTGCCCAACATCATTTATTACTTGCCCGACATCAATTATTACTTGCCCGCGGGAAATCGGGCAAATGCTTTTTAAGTGTCAAGCCCTGATGTATGTGTGATATTGTGATTACAAGGTTTCAACTTTTACCATTTACAGTTGTTTCACATCTTCTGTGGATCATGATTGGATAATATGGAAAATAAACAATAAAAAGGTTGCTGAAGCTATAGCAAGCCTCCACTATAACCCTTTTCTGTACTGGCCCATTCAGGCAAGTAAAATCATAAATTATGACATTTAATTTGCCCAATATAACATTTAGTTGCCCAATATAACATTTACTTGCCCTCTTACTTCTAGATGACATTTACATGTATGAAATCGCATCGTTCTCTCTTAGTTGAACAATTTTTTAGTTGCCCAATCGGGCAAGCAAACTAGACAGTTTATTAAAATTTACTTGCCCGACTCCAATTTTTAATTGCCCCGGGCAAGCGGGCAAGTGCTAGTGTCGAGCCCTGGCTTTAGAATAAACCATTATATTTATAACACTTGTCTATTAATATTATTGCGGGGCTCAAAATTAGAACAAGCCTGCAGCCTGCTAGCCTGGGGCCACCAGAAAAATTGCTCTGGCCCGACATCAACTATTACTTGCCCGCGGGAAATCGGGCAAATGCTTTTAAGTGTCAAGCCCCGATATATGTGTGATATGTTTACAAGGTTTCAACTTTTACCATTTACATATATTTATAACAGTTGTCTATTAATATTTCTGCAGGGCTTGAAATAAAAACAGGCCTACTGGCCTGGGGCCGCAAACAAAAGTTTGCTCTGGGCCACCAAATTGTCATTATTGCCAAATTCTACTTGCCATAATGGGCAAGCAACCATAACAGAATTTGTAATGTATTTCTTTGTTTGGGGCCATCAGATTCAGGTTTTGAGCCATTACAATTGGGAGAAATCTTTATTTTATTTGCCCAGCTGGGTCAGAAGGAAAAAAGGTTAATTTCTATCATTGAGTTATCCATTGAATATTGGATATTTTGAATAAAGAGTTATTTAAATATCACAATTATGGTTCGTATTTGAATCACATTGTTCATTTTGATTTAATTTAATGTTTAGCACGTGTGCAATTCAGCTTGTTGGCTGCCATACATGTTCAAAATAAATACCATGAATAAATAAATCAATAAATAAATCACTTTATGTAAGGATATTGTTACTGCTGTCCTATGCAGTATTCCAATAAAGGAGGCATTTCAACAGGGAAGAAGACAAGAACCTGGAAGACACTGAAGCAGATCATTGCATCAGAGAGAGCACAGATACACAGACCCATTGGCTCTACATGTGAGTAATAAAGGGATCTACCGTATTTGCCGGTGTATAAACCGCACCTGTGTATTAACCGCACCCCCATTTTAAAAAAAAAAAAAAAAAAGTGAAAAAAGTGCGGTTAATACGGTATTAACCGCACCCGTGTATTAACCGCACCCCCTTTTTTTTTTTTTTTTTTTTTTTTGAAAAAAGGTGCGGTTAATACACCAGCAAATACGGTAGTAACTTTGTCAAATTCACCCAAAATCACTTGGAGCTTCTACATTTTTTGTTTGGCTTATGGTAATACAGAGCTGCCAAGTCTTCCTGATTTCGCAGAAGACTTCCTGAAAATTGACCCAAGATTACTGTATCGGATAGCCAATCTTCCTGATTATCAAAACATTATTGTCATTAGGTTGTATGCATTTTATTAATATCTTCCTGATTTCTGATGAAATTTCCCTAAATCTTGATTGTTGAATTTCAATGTTGGTAGCTCTGGTAGTAGAAGAATGGGACAGGTTTTGATTTTTCAAATGTCTCCCCAATTTCGAAGATATGCTTTGTATAGAGATACCCCATGCCAGAAGAAAAGAAATAATCACCCAATCTGCGCGTTTGTTGAGAGTCGGGTGTGAGCTAAAGAAAAACCGAGGGGCGTTCAGTTTCAGCTGTCTGGGGCATGGATATCGGGATCTCTATACAAAGCATGGTAAGCGTCTTAGACAAGGAAAACCGCAGCGCATTCTATTCAACATGCTCCTTTACCTCCACTTGTTTGTACACATGTTGTGAGAAAAAATTGACACGGGGAAGGTGAAATAATTATAATAATTATAATTATTGTTTTTCTCTATTACTGCAAACACGCATTTAGAAAGCTTGTATTGTTTTGTTACTGTCATTTTAGATAGCAGCATCGATGCTCCTCCTTCTAGAAGACCCGCAAAGAAGTATTCTGACATATCAGGTTTACCCGTAAGTACAGTGATTGCCAGTGGCATAGCTATGTACGCCTATGGGTACAGAAACTGTAATCTGGTAATTATGGAATCAATAAAAGTGGCGTAGCAAGCAGGACCCACTAGGACCGTTGCACGTGCCCCCAATAATTTGACAAAAACAAAGCGGGAAAATCTGTGAAAAAAAATCAGATCTTTAGTAGTTTTCTTGTGCCTTTGACAAAAATAAAAACGAGAGGAAAATGTTTGCAAAATAAAGAAATACATAAGATGTACCCGGCAATAATGTGCGTGCCCCCCAATCAGTCTGACCACACAACGCCACTGGTGATTGTTTCAGTTTTATCAACTGTTTATATTGGTGTATCATATTACCAGGACACTCATCGTTTCAACGCAAACGACCTTCCAGTTAAAGGGAACCACAATCAAAAACTAATATTCTTATAAATGAAATTGAATAGTTTTAGTAGTCTATTCCACCAACAGGTTCAGAAAAATTGGTTTCCAGACAAATTATATAATTTGAAAACCCATCACAATACTATAGTAATTGTTCATGGGTCTGCCGACAGAGACTAGTCCATTTTCTAGGATGTACACGTCTACCGTGCTTCTATTGTCTCCAAATGTATGCGGGTATAGAATTGGCGCACTCGCAAAAGTTTGGCCCTTACTGAACCATTGGCCCTTTTGGGTCCATGCGTTTTGGTGATTAAATGCATTGTTTATGAATAACACAACCCTTAGCAAAGTGTTGGACATCTATTTAATACAGTACCAAGACATATAACCCTGTGTTTTTCTTTGCATGTTGGCCCCCTTTAACCTTTCCAAAAAGTAGCCTCTCCCCACCTAATCATGTATTCAGTATTGTAATACTAAATATGCACTTTGTAAAATGGGAATTCCATTGCCAGGCCTCCTGCCTCAAGCGCACACAGAACACATGCTTTGAACACTTATTTTCTCTCTTTAATCTCCACTGCTTGATTTTATTATTAAAGTGATTCATTAAAGGTACACTTGAATATTGGTACTTCCCGAAATGCCCCTTGACACTAAATTGGTTGGTTTTAATTCCATTTGAAAGTTCCTTGAATAAAACATGTAAAATGAGAATCATTCCCTTTCAATTGCTCTTATAGTTGAACAATTTGATTTCAAGATAATTTATTCATAAGTCTACCGGTCGGGGGACATTTTGACTTTTTAGAAAAATTAAAAAAATGCTTATAGACTACTTTGAAAAAAATCTAAATAGGTTTTTAAATAGTTGTTGATGATATCTCTATTGAATCATTATTTTAACAAAACATTAAATGCACAATTTTGTATGAAAAAATGGCTAAAACCAATGTGTTTTTAGAGAGCGCCCTCTTGAGTTGTAACGGCTCTTCTTTTAATGATAACAGGGTTTTGACTTAGTTGTTTGTAATTGTGTATACCTTTCGAGCATGGTGGAGTTATAACTATTAGTTTGTACTGTAATGATGCCAGTTTTGGTTACTTAAGTTAAGTTTGACCAATACATGAATGTATTATAGGGAGCCAATGTAGCCATACAATTTGGGGTCATGAGGTGAAAGGTCAAGGTCACCGGACTCATTTTATATGCAAAAATAGCTTGTAATATTGATATCTCAAGATCTGGTTGATGGATTACCATCAAAATTGAGTTTACAGAATTAATTCTGTGCATTTTTTACCCTGACATATTTTTGTTTTTTTGTTGACAGGCAAAATACACTGATCCGAGGACAAAACTACGCTATGCGAATGCGGAAGAATTTGCCAACTTGAGAAATCTTCCAACAGATATAGTTAATGGACTGCTTGCTTTACGAAGAGCAAATCTTGATGTTCAATGATCTAGCCAACTTTGTTAATCTTCAATCTCAAATGCAGACGAATTTGCCATCGCGCCAATTTGTGGACGACTCCTACAACTATTGACAATGGATTGCTGGCTTTACGAAGAGCAAATCTTGATGTTCAATGATCTAGCCAACTTGGTTAATCGTCGATTTCAAATGCAGAAGTAATTGCCACGGTACCAACTAGTGGATGATTCCTACAGCTATTGACAATGAATTGCTTGCTTTATGAAGAGCAAATCTTGATGTTCAATGATCTAATCTTCAAGTTCAAGTAAAGAAGAATTTGCCACCGCGCCGATTTGTGGACGATTCCTACAACTATTGACAATGGATTGCTTGCTTTACGAAGAGCAAATCTTGATGTTCAATGATCTAATCTTCAAGTTCAAGTAAAGAAGAATTTGCCACCGCGCCGATTTGTGGACGATTCCTACAACTTATTGACAATGGATTGCTTGCTTTACGAAGAGCAAATCTTGACGTTAGATAATCTAGCCAACTTGGTTAACCCGTTGCTTATGGGAACCGGGTCGGGTGTGTACTCAGTCTATGGGGATTCCTGAATCTCGAAGGAAAGGGTTTAATCATCAAGTTCAAATTATGAAGAATTTGCCACTGCACCAACTTGTGGACAATTCCTACAAAGTTCTATTGACAATGCATTGCATGCTTTATGAAGTGCAAATATTGATGTTGAATGAAGTCAAATTGGTTAATCTCCATATATGCAGAGTATACCACCTTGTGTGGATTTCAGACAAATATGGCTTATGGATTGCTTGTTTTACAAAGTGCTTATCTTGATATACCAAGATTGAATGAAGGATTTTGATTTAACAAAGTGCAGTTGAAAACATTCAACATGACATAAGGCAGGGCTCCACACTCAACTTTTTTCTCAGTGGCCTGATCGGGCCAGTAAAATAACTTATTCCCCTATTCTGGTGGCATGAAAGAAAAATTACTGGCCCCAACATAATGAGTAAACATTTTACTATTCAATATATCACTCTTTCTTATTCCCTTTGATTATATACTCCGCAAAAAAAGAAACTGGACACTTGTATAAGTTGAAATATTTCATATTAATGTACGATAAAGTGTACATGATCATATATCAAATTAAAGGGAATTTAGTCCTCTACATGCAGGGTATAACTTAAGGTGTAATCGTTCATGCATGAAATGCCATGGTCAATTAACACTAGCAAAGTCTGTTTTCAAAAATAGCAAAACAATGGAGAACCACACCATTCGACTGAAATGATAGTAAGCGTTTCACTAAAACAAGATGAGCGGGGCAAGTAAATTATGACATTATTCAACTGTATTGTTATGAACAAACTCTGGAAATACAAATTTGTCAATAATACAGGGCCAGGTTATGAGAGCATTATCATACTGGTCTGTATTACAGGCATGAAGCTTGTCTATTTCATGTGTCCCCTGCAATTTTAACCATAGTTACCTAGAGAAATGTCATGTTAAAGACTGCCCAAATGTTTGACCAAGGGTGACTTCAGGTTTTGAAGATCTTTGGACTACGGTATAATTCTTGAGAAGAATTTATACCATTTTCATGCTGAAATAAGGGCACAAACTGTGGTTTTGACTAATAAAGCTTTGCCATGGAATTCCCCATTTT
Source organism: Echinarachnius parma (assembly GCA_037951105.1). Classification (NCBI taxonomy): domain Eukaryota; kingdom Metazoa; phylum Echinodermata; class Echinoidea; order Clypeasteroida; family Echinarachniidae; genus Echinarachnius; species Echinarachnius parma. The sequence goes on from JBAMJV010006209.1 coordinate 21,377, forward strand.
GTTACTTTTGGATGAAAATAACACCTATAACGTTCACAATTTGTCTCCATTTATACTCTTTATTGAGATGAAGATAGAAAAGGTCACATTTGTAATGAAAACTTATGCCATCTCATGAATATAGCGTTTTAGATTATGCTTATCAACATTTATATGGTTGAGTGGATGTTCCATTTTTGCTATTTTTGAAAACAGACCTTGGTGTGGTTAATTGACAGTGACAAGTCATGCATGAATGATTTCATCTGGATTTTATGTGAATATTGAAGAGGGTAATTTTATCTTTAATTTGATATACAATATCATATATTTTATCGTTAATGAATACGAAATATTTGGTCTCATACAAGTGTCCAGTTTCTTTTTTTGCGGAGTATAGATGAAGCATGACATAGAAGAAAACAAGATTGTTCTTATTTTGTCAATGTCAGGTTGAAAATCTGCTTGCCCGATCGGGCCACCAAAATATAACTTTTATACATTTTTGCTGGCCCCGGGCCAGCGGGCCAGTGTGAGTGTCGAGCCCTGCATAAGGTAAGACTTTGAGCAAATATTTGATGTCATTGAACTGAAGCTTTTTGAGGAATTAATTTTACAGTATACAGTGAAACCACATTATAATGAGGGCATGGACCTGCACAATTGCCTGGTTATAATAGGGTTTTGTTGTATTAGAGCTCTTTAATGAGGTTCCACTGCATAACAAGATAAACGTCATAGTCTTAAGAACATTGTTACAAAGAGGTTCCATTGTATTGAATTGGTCAACTTGGTGATGAAACATTTGGGAGTAAGGAACACGTTTATATGTCTGAATGGTTACCTACCTTCCAAGTCGTCTTCAATTCAAACAGTTAGAGTCAATGGACTGCTTGCTGTAGGAAGAGCAAATCTCAACAACTGGGCATGTGGCTCAGTGGTAGAGTGGCCATCTCATGCACATGAGGTCGTGGGTTCAAACCCCTGCCGGGTTATACCAAAGACCATCATAAAAATGGTACCTACTGCCTTCTAGCCAGGCGCTCGGCAAACATAGAGTGGAGTAGGGTAATAGTAACATTTATGTTATGCAGGGCCCGCTGGAAGAGCAGTGCTCGTCACTGAAGTGGCTACCCTATTAATTATTATTATTATTAATGTTCAGTGATTAAGTCAACTCTGGGAGTTAGGAATATATTGTATATAAGTATTGCAAGTCACGATAGATCATGATAGCTAATTCTATAAACAACTGCATATCTGAATTAAAGCAATACATGTACAATTTATATTGAAAGCATTTGTGACTGGATATTGCAAAACCCTGCACTTGACGGTAATTCATGGTTTGAAGAAATGGGTATTTTAAGTTCACATAATGTATGTAAAAAAAGACTTGTGTTTGTAAAATTGAAACAATCATATTTTGACTAATATTGTCAGATTTTTTAGAAGAAGACATCAAATGAAAGATTATGATGAGGCCTTTCTAATGGCTTGAAAATCTACAATTTGGTTATTACTGAGAAGTTTTGCAGGGTTTTGGTATAGCCGATCACATTTAGTATAGTTCAGATCCTTCATCATTCGTCGGATCGGATCGTGTGGTGTACAGTTGCCTTTAAATGCAGAAGAATTTGACAATAACCGAATATTGCTAATGGACTGCTTGCATCGTACGTTTACTTTATATATCTTTTGTAACTTTGTACAATAGCCAATTATTGTTGTCACAGTATAATAAATAAATGAATATATGACACTCAATTTTCAATACATGTAATTCAGCTGTTAAAATGTGTCAATGTATGTAAAACCAACAGTTTCTTTGTTCATTTTCATTTATGTTATATATTTCTAGACAGTTTCTCTCTGTTTGAACTAAAACAATTTGTTTAAAGGGATAGTTGAGTTCTGGTAAAGAGAGTACAGTTTTGGTAAAACTAAATGTTAGTAACCACAAAACTAAATGTTAGTAACCAAAACCTGCACCATTACCTTACAAACTGATATTTATAACTCCACCATGCTCGAAAGGAACAAAAAATTACAAATGACTAAGTAAAAAGCCTGTTATCATTAAAAAAAGAGCCGTTAAAAATTCAAGAGGGCGCTCTCTAAACATTCATCAGTTTCAACCATTTAAAAAACAATATTGTGCATGTGATGTTTTGTTGAAATAGTGATTAGATAGAGAGAATCTGATAATCAACAACTATTTAAAAACCTCTTTTGTAATTTGTTTAAAAGAGGAAGCATTTAAAACAAAATTTGAATGGCTGATTCAAGATTATTGAATAAGTGTGGGGCCCCACAATTATTACAAATGGTTATGTTTTTGGATATTTCAGCATTTCTAAACCGATTTTGATCAAATAAAGTTTATTCTGTCATTAAAATTGTATGCTCTTTCGAATTTGACACTCAGTTTTTCATTATCTCACAACAAATTATTTTGTGTACCAAAACTATCTCTTTAAAATTGAGCAGTATAAGATAAATGGACATGGACCACCCAAAACAGGACATACGTAACAAGGGAATATAAAGTAGCAATAAATAAAATGTGTTTCCAACATTATACGGTTACATTGATATGCATCTATAGAAAGGAGGGAGATACAAGATAAATAATGAAGAGTGGATGGTAGAGACAGAAGGTAATATATTTGGAGGCATAAAGATAGTGCATGAGAAAGAGAGACAAGTGTCAGAACAAGAAAAGAGAGTACTAGAAAAGAGGGTGGGGGGGGGGAGACGGAGAGTTGAAGAGTAAGAGACATAGGCGCCGGAAGTGGGGGGGCAGGGGGGGCGGCCGCCCCCCCAATCCAAAAAGTGGGGGGGCAAAACGCATTTTTGCCCCCCCAAAAAGCCCCCCCCCCCCCCTCAAAAAAAATAAAAAAGAAAGAAAAAGGAAAAGAAAACATGGTATGTATCAGCCAATACTTGTTAATTATAACATTTAGAATCTAAGTTATACATCCATTTCAAGTTTTCGCTGCGCGCTTCGCGCGCAAATAAATAATCTCAGTTTGTTGTGTAATGCCCGGCGCAGACAGAGCCGACTCGACTGGTTGTCATTCCGATCGGCTCAGTTTTCAGTGCCTCGCGACACACATTTTGCCAGTCGAGAGACAGTCAGATGCCAGCTGGGGTCGATTCAACACGATAAATCTGCTCCGACCGACCGGGCCCAACTCTAGCCTGATTAAAACCAGTCGGATCTGGTCGAGACGGCTCTGTCTGCGCTGGGCTTAACTTGCGTATGGTACGTCTGCGGTGGGTTTTTCTGGATCCACGTAGTTCATGTGTCGACTGTTATTGCTCTGGCTGTTTGTGTGACGTGCACCAAATTGCACTATTTCAAGTATATAAATGCAAAATCTTCCCCGTGGGAGGGGGATGCCCCCTCCCAAACCCTCCCCGTCTGGCTCTTCCCCAGCCCCTCGGGGACAACGCTCAGTTACTTTGCTCCCTCGTGCTAATTAGTCGCTTTATCCTCGCAATGACACCTCTGACTCGAAGATGGCAACCCTTTGAGTAGTGGCGTAGCGTGGTCTACGCAAAATTATTGGGGGAGGGGGGGGGGGGCCACACCTTATGTATTTCTTTGTTTTTCAAAAAAATGTCCCCATATGTTTTCTATTGTTTTTTCCAAATTATTGGGGGGTGCCCTCCCCCCCCCCCCCAGTGGCGGATCTACGGGGGGTTTGAGGGGGTTTAACCCCCCCCCCCCCCCCTTGGGCTGCCAAGTGAAATTGTATCAGTGAAAAAAGTGAAACAAAAAGTTTAAAAAAATCACATACGGGGGTTCAAAATAGCGAAAATAATTCACGGCTCGTCGACGAAAGTAAAAAAAAAAAATTGACAAGAAATCACTTACGGGGGTTCAAAATAGCAAAAAAAAATCGCCGCTTTGCGGCTTGTGACGAAAGTGAAAAAAAAAGTGAAAAAAAATCACTTACGGGAATTCAAAATAGCAAAAAAAATTCGCCGCTTCGCGGCTCGTGGACGAAAGTGAAAAAAGGTGAAAAAAATCACTTAGGGGGGTTCAAAATAGCAAAAAAACAAAATTGCCGCTGGACGATGCTCCGCATCGTCATTGGGTCAAACCCCCCCCCCTCCCCCTTAGCAAAAAGCTAGATCCGCCCCCTGCCCCCCCCCCCTCCCCCCCCCCCCCCGTCGCTACACCACTGCCTGTGAGTGCGGTTGGGCATGAGCCCCTAAAGACATAAATCGTGAGCCCCCTTAGGGTTTTGCCCCCCCCAATCCAAAACTGCTTCCGGCGCGCCTGGTAAGAGACAGTGTCGGAGAAAAAGAAAGAGCACTAGAAAAAGAGAGAAGGGGGGAGAGGGAGATGGAAAGACAGTGTCGGAAAAAGAGATAGGGGGGCGGGGGGGGGGGGGGGGAGGAGAAAGGCAGTTAGTGTCGGAAAAGTGGAAAGAGAGCACTAGCAAATAGAGAGGGAGAAGGGGAGACAGTGTCGGAAAAAAGAAAGAGCACTAGAACAAAGAGAGAGGGAGAAAGAGAACAGTAAAAAGGAGATAGAAAGAAGGATCAGAAAAAAGAGGGGAGTGCACCAGCAGAGAGGGTATCAGAAAGAAGGGGTGGGGGGTGGGGGGGGGGGGTGGGTGTAGGTAGATCGACAGATTCATCTCTTTTTCATGGCCTCTTTTACGTTTTTACTGTCTTGTACTGTATTTAGAATGGCCGAGCGACAGTAAAAGACTGCAGTAAAATGTAAAAGAGGTCTGCCATGAAAAAAAATAGATTTGTCGCTCTAGGGCGGAGGTAGCACCGGAAGAGAGAAAGAGTGAGGGAGAAAGCAGGTGGATGAGAGATGAATGTAGATAGAGCAATAAAATGATACATGAACATAATACAGGTATTTAGTTTTATACTAAACCTACATTACATACCATTATTATAGCGCACACTACAAGAGCCTCTATTAAGTGTACGATCAATTATTAGATTGATTTATTGATTGATCTATTCATCATACGATCTATTAATTGATCGTACACACATCGTTCTTAAATGACCACTCTTATTTCCCTGGGAAGACTGAGATTATGACTATTTTCCTGATGATTTGGGACATTGGGCATTATGACATTATGACAATGCGAGGGAGCGAAGAGACCAAGTCTGAGGACGCCCGGGGGGGGGGGGGGGGGGGGGGGGGGGGTGGTGTGGGAGGAGGTTATCTCCCTTCCCACGGCCATGGTAGGGAGCTATTCATTTTTTGTCATGAAATTATGCAATCTGATGCGTACACCTTAGCAGGAAATTTGACTTGACAATTACTTGATACTAGCATTTGAGAAGAGTGTTTACTCCTTTCAACGGGGAGAAATGTTTGAAATTGATGTTGAAATAGCATTTTAGCCATAACGTAAAGACAATTTATGATTTTAGCGTCATTCTGGGGTAAAATATATGTATAAAGTGAAATAGTGTATAGTAATGAAAGATACTACAAACACTGGCGTATATGCTTGTGGGGAGGGGGGGGGGGGCTTATTTCTAATTCGATACCAGTTAAACATCAAACAAATGGTACTTCTTGACACATGATAACTCAGATTCTACGTCATGTCAAGTCAAATTTCTTTCCTTGGTATGCACCAGATCGCACAAGTTGAAGTAAAACAATGCAAAAAGCTCCCTTACCGTGCAAGGGCGGACACTCCCCCCCCCCCCCCCCCCTCCCGTCTAACCATCCTCCCTCTCGGTCGCTTAATTCTCTCCCTCGAGAATCGGTCTTGTCTACGTCTGTTGTTGTGGCATATGGTGCAATGTTTGAATTGTGTATGTAGCTTTGCGAACATTATTGTTTGGGTGCAGATTGTATAACTTCATGAACAAAATACGTTTTTCCAGTCGGTAGAATCATGACACACTTACCCACATGTAGTACTGCATGGCGTCAAGTCCGAATTTCCTTCCTAGGTATGGACCAAATTGCACAATTTCAAGTCAAAAATGCAAAAGCTCCCAACCGTGGGAGGGGGGACACCCCCTGATACATGATACAATGGATTATATTACGGTGAATCTATTAATATCTTATTTTAGTTTGATTGTGAACAATTCTGAATGACAGGATACATGGGACGAGTTCAAAATGCATTAGATTAGAAGTTTTGGATTTTGACAATTATTGAAGAAGTCAAAAGATGAGAGTTTATAAAGGATAATTGTGCCCAAAATGAAAAGTGGACCCGAACTAATTCGCGTAATAAGTTACCCCTGGTATTATTGATCTGCCGCACTATTTAGGAACTTGGCCAAATTGTTTGGAACTTCTACCCCCCCCCCCCCCCCGCGACCCCCTCGTAGTTACGACACTGATTGGAATATTATCAGGGGAGGGGAGGGGGGAGGGCACAAATTATCTGTGCCCCCCAGGTTCTCCCACCCTCCCCCCCCCAAAAAAAAAAAGTAATGCTTGCAGAAAAACAAACATTACAAAAGGAATCGACAAAAGCATGTAACGTTTAAAGCCAAATAACAGTATTGGAAAACGCCCCACACACAACAAATGAAGAAACAAAATATTTATGCATTTAACGATACTAATATATTGACCAAAATATATGTAATGTCGATCATATAAACAGGTGAATACATTTTTGTTCAGCTCATGAAAATGCAAGCACCCCCAGTGCCCCCCCCCCCCCTGGAAAATCCTATAGCTACGCCACCGGGTACTGCACACGTCACTGCATGCATAGTACCACAATCGTCCAATCAGATTGAAGCCCGCTGCCAGGCCTGCACACACCTCCAGCAAGCCCACCTATACTTAAACCATTGTTAACATATTATCTACATTATATAGTTTTATATCGGTACTCCACATCGATTGCTTTGACATAATAAACTTTACTTGGAGACGTTTGATTTGAGCAAGAATCAACAACAATCCCCACAATCGCTACGTAAGAAAATAAGGTAGGCCATATCATTTAATTTTGATGCATAATTCTCTCAAACCATGCGAGTGGTTTCCAACCTTTTAGATAGAGCAAAACCCTGCACCTGTCGGTAAAAATAAAAATTTAGATTGGCAAGCCATGAGAAAGGCCTTATCACAAGACTTTCATTTGATGCCTTCTTTTAAAACATCGGACAATATTTGACAAAGATATGATTGTTTCAATTTTACAAACATATAGGTCTTTTACATCATTATGTGAACTTAACATGCCAATTTCTTCAAAGCATGAATTACCGACAAGTGTAGGGTGTAACAGTTGCTATAACCATTCACGTATAGCCAGTTTTTCATACAAATTTGGTCTTATTCCAATTATATCTCTCAACTGTGGTGAATGACGAACGACACTGCTGAAAACTGCTTATCTGCTTTAAAAAAATCACCAGTGTAATTGGGTTTTCGTATGATTTCCGGTTCAATTTTGTAATTGGCCGAACAATATCGTTGTTGTGTGCATTCAATTTCAATGATTCTTTCCCCACAGGTAAAGTGTGTAAAACAAGTCTGTTTCTTGGCATCCGGGCTTGCATCTGTGTCGCATTAGATTTAAAACGTGTTTTCATTTTCGCAACCTGTCATTCAATTTAAAGATACTGTCCACCTTTTACAAGCCAACATTCAAAAGAATTGAGATTATTCCCTGGTCTTAGATGAAAGAGAATACAAAGTAAGAGCTAGTTTGAGAAGATTAGGATCATATTGAACATATTGGCCCGGATTCACAAAGGAGGTTTGTAGAAGGTTTGTAAAAAACCATGGTTTATCCATGGTCTACATCTATGGAGTGCTGCTCGTATATAAGTAAAACACTTTATAATTTATAATGATATGACTGTTAGTGCTTGCTAACCAGCAAATTTCACCATGTGAGAAGACAAACATTTATTTGGTGCATTTTGTATATGTGTACCATCAACATTGTTAACAAGTAAGGAGTTTACTTTCTTTCTCCATCAGTTTACAAAATGGCACTTCATAGATGTAGACCATGGATAAACCATGGTTCGTACGCACCTCCTACAAACCTGCTTTGTGAATCCGGGCCAATATCCTTGTGGTTTATGGAACGTTTTTTACATCAAAAGAAGAAGAAACTTGGAGATGCATGTAAATTGTAAAAGACGGACATTATCTTTAAAACAAGAGGGTTTTCAAGATACGGCTTCGAATTAATTAATTCAAATTAACTTTGTTGGCATGTGCAAAAAATGATGAAGGGTTGTTAAAACGTATATTTGTCTGATCTGAGTTATGTCTGAAAGTTCCAAAGTAAATGTATTTCATATGACCGGGTAATGACCGAAAATGCAAAGAGATATTTGCCATCCCATTGCACTATACAAACATTATTTTTAAAATGAAGAAATAGGTATAATGTGCCTCCAATAATTCGTGTAAAAAGACAAAAGGGGGGAATCCTTTTTATACATAATGAAATACTTCTATTGTGCCCCCCAAAATAAATAGTGCCCCCCCCCCCCCCCAATCATCAAGCCACTCAACACAGCTTACCATGCTTTCTACTGAAGCGAATCGAAATGCTTCGCGCGTTTGGCCAGTCTTGCCAGATGGTAATTTTATAGTCACCAAAAATGTAATATTTTTGTATTTGGTGATTTTTAGGTTGAATTTGTTCCGCTGGAATTTGACATCACTGCGCTTGTCAACTAATATTCCGTGTGACGTATTATAAACTGATAACATGCAGTGGATTAGCTGACCGATTGTGCAAGTTTCGATAAAAGCATGAAACTCATTCTATATTAAAGGGGTAGTTTAGTTTTGGTAGAGAGGGCGCTGCACATCACAATTTTTTTTGTGAGGTAATGAAAAACTGAGTGTCGAATTTAAGAGAACATGCAATTTTAATGGCAGAATAAACTTTATTTGGTCAAAATCGACCCAGAAACGGCTGAAATATCAATGAATATATCTGATCTTATAATTATTTGGGGCCCAAATAATTAGATGATTTTTTCAAAAAATTAAAAAAATGCTTGCATTTTTTCAAAAATGTTCAAAAGCGTTTTTTAAATATATAGTTGTTGATGATCTCTCTATTTAATCATTATTTCAATAAAATATCACATGCATAATTTTGTATGAAAAATGGTTAAAACCAATGCCTTTTTAGAAAGTGCCCTCTTGTGTTTTAATGGCTCTTTTTGAATGATAACGGGCTTTTTACTTAGTCGTTTGTAATTTTGTATACCTTTCGAGCATGGTGGAGTTATAACTATTAGTTTATAATGTTACTGTCCAGGTTTGGTTACTAAAGTTCAGCCTTACCAAAACTGTACTACCCCTTTAAGCACATTTAAGCCATCGACGAAATGCACTAGGTCAGAAAGGGCAGACATTTTTCAAAATGGCTGCCAATTAACATACTTCCCAAACTTGTCATCTTAATACTTCAAGAATATTTTGCCAGAGTAGCAAACTTGAACTTGAACTTGAACTGGCAAATATGAACTGAAGTCGAAGGTCAAAGGTCACATGGCTTATTATATACAGGGTGGCCCCAACAAACGGAACGGGGCACTTCCCAAAATATAGTAACAACATGATTATGTCCATCGGATAGGGTGTATTTTCCAATGAAGAACGATACCAAGAACAGTCATGTTGTGTAGTTTTTGTTTCAGGGCGCTGTGAGTGACACCATGACAGGTTCCCATTTAAAAAATTTTTTACCAAGTCAGTGCCTGATAAATCGGACTTACTGCCCGTCATAGTATCGAACAGCTATGCCCATTCTCTCGGCACACAGATGAATACACTATAGCGCGCGTATTGCTCGACGTTTTATGCTATATGACGGGCAGTCAGTGCGATTTATCAGACACTGACTTGGTAAAAATTGAAAAAATGGGAGCCTGACATGGTGTCACTCACAGCGCCCTAAAACAAAAACTACACGACCAAAATCACTGGTCTTGGTATCGTTTTTCATTGGAAAAGACACCCTATCCGATGGACATAATACTTTTGTTACTATATTTTGTGAAGTGCTCCGTTCCGTTTTTTGGGGGCCAACCTGATTATGGATGTATGCTTTTCACGATGTCTTACAGACTAGTGGACATATTGGGATCGAACTTTACAGCGGATCTCCATTGTAGGCTATAGTCTGTGCGCACTGCTGGCACCGCGCGTCTGATTTGCAAATACAAACCACCTTTAACATATTCTACATTCAAAATGAGTCGACACGTTGTATACTTGTATTGAAACATTTGTGTGTCATGATAATAAGTAAATGAAAATAAAATTATATAGTTTATTTCTTACATATATATACGTCTCACATGTGTAACTAAATTGTAGCCAATTGATTTTCTAAATTGTACAAATATATCACTTTAGTCATACACAATCACAAGCGCATCCATTATTAGTTCAATGTTGGTATCTTATACATATTTTCAAACATACGCAATCAAACAGGACAATATAGACGCATACATAATTAGTTTTACAAAATTACATATCATGCACCCATATAGAATTATACGCGTGTGGTATTGTTTTCAATTATGTATCTTGTTGGAGAATATCAACAATAATGGCATGTAATTTATATAAAACGAGGCTTGTGAACTAAAAGGGATCTAGTAACATTTAGTAGGCTTGTTAAGACCCCAAAATATGGGTGTTCACTGCAATTTGGGGTACGATTGTTTAACTTGGCATACATATTCCTTGAATCAAAAGAGGAAAATTAATCCAAAGAGACACTCTGTATCTATGCAAATTAGGCCTAATTTCCATAATTTATGCAAATTTATTCATGGGAATGAGATATTCTCTGAAAATGGAGGTTTTATTGAGATATTTGAGAGAGACCATATTCCTTGAATCAAAAGAAGAAAATTCATCCAAAAAGACACTCTGTATTTATGCAAATTAGGCCTAATTTCCATAATTTATGCAAATGTACTCATGGGAATCGGATATCTATGCCAATGGTGTTTTTATTGACATATTTGGGAGAACATATTCCTTGGATCAAAAGAAGCAAATTTATCAAAAGAGACACTCTGTATCTATGCAAATTAGGCCTAATTTGCATAGATACAGAGTGTCTCTTTGGATGAATGTTCTTCTTTTGATCCAAGGAATATGTTCTCTCAAACATCCCAATAAAAACTCAATTTTTATCGAATATACCATTTTGCATAAATTATGGAAATTAAGCCTAATTTGCATACATACAGAGTGTCTCTTTGGATGAACTTTCTTCTTTTGATCCAAGGAATATGATCTGTCAAATATTTTAATAAATACACCATTTGTATGGATATCCCATTCCCATGAATAAATTTGCATACATTATGGAAATTAGGCCTAATTTGCATACATACAGATTACAGAGTGTCTCTTTGGATGAACTTTCTTCTTTTGATCCAAGGAATATGTTCTCTTTCAAATATGTCAATAAAAACACCATTTTCATGGAATATCCCATTTTCATTAATAAATTTGCATAACTTATGGAAATTAGGCCTAATTTGCATAGATACAGAGTGTCTCTTTGGATTAATTTTCTTCTTTTGATCCAAGGAATATGTGTGCTTAGTAAAATAATCGTACCCCAAAATGCAGTGACGGACCTCTTAACAAGCCTACTAATTGTCAAAATCCTCAAAACCTACCTGGAACTCTAGCGGTTCTCACATCCCTCATTGTAATATATTACCAATAGAAGCATGGGACAGCTTTTGGTTTTCCAAATTAATCTTCATTTATAAATTCATGCAGGATTGAAGGGTTGAGATTTATAATTATCTGGTGGATATAACTATAACTGTGTACAAAGTCATGTGCAGTGACTTAGCGAATATCACTTTGCATTTTCGCTCATTATACCTTGGTTATGCCTATATGATATTACTCTACCATGGAACTTTCACACATCACTCAGTGGACATAATTATCACGGAAATACACATTGTATCAACCATTTGCAAGCTTTTGCACATGTCAATAAAGTAACTAGATCCCTTTAACATGAAGACAAAGCGGCCAGTATGCCCATCTGGCGAGTGGCGAGGTTCTATAATTACTATGCTGGCGGGCTATAGACAACCATTATGTCACAGGATACCTTTTTGCGGCAAGTGACGGAGTGACGGAGTGGAACATGCATAACGTCTCCCCTCAAGAAAAAATAAAAAAATAAAAAACAACATTAAAAAATAATTAATTAATTAATACATGAATGAATACATAATAACAAGTATAATTATAATAATACTTACCAATTTGAAGAAAAAAAAAACAATTAAAGACATAAGGGTACAGATTCTACACAAATGCATATAAGGTGTCCCCCATAATTCACGCCCCCCTTCAAATCAGTCCAAACACGACCTATGCAGCAGAACCTTGAATGACAGGGTATCATACATAGAGACCCTAACCTAGGCGTGATATGCGCTATATAAGAGCTGTTTATTATTATTATTATTATTATTATTATTATTATTATTATTATTATTATTATTATTATTATTATTATTATAAATAATTTATTTCACCTACAGATAACACAAATGCATTAGTTGCAACGAATTGTATTTCCTGACATAGACTTTGTGTATTCAACAACTATTACAATACATACTCAATATCATGATTCTTAAATCCAAATGACAGTATTGGGAAACGCCATACACAAATAATGAAATGTAGCTATATATATATACGCTTTTATCAAAGACCATGTTTAAGAATACATTTTTTGTACTCATATGGAATAATACAAATTTAGCCATTAAACCGACTATCAATTGATTTATTTACAATTTAGAAAAAATATATGGTAACAGATCGATATCGCCAATTGTTGTAAAAGTACACGCAAACCCCGCCGATCGGCAAGCTACAAAAATCCAGCCGGGGAGGCCCGGGCGAAACAAGCTGTGAACTCTCCGTCCAATCTAATCGGCGGCGCAGAAGTTCCTTATTTCCGCATTTTGCACTGCTTTGGTTCATATTTTACCACATAAACCCTCTGTTATACTACTTCAACCATGCATGTTCATAAATTCGTTTGGCCAATAGAGGGGATTTCCGTAATTGTCTCAATACTGCTCTATGGCTTTAATGAGTAGAGCACCTACATACTATGATGTGATTATGAATAAGCAACGGTCAAATAAACCAGAGCCACCACACAAACATATACTAGATATCATGACAAAACCTTGCAATCAATTTTCATGACAAACTTCGAATTTGTTGAAAAAAGGTTTTCAAAAACGAGGGTTTCAAAACCAAAAATGTGTACTCAGAATGAAAAAGTTAGTTGTTTTTTTTCGGTATGCCAAGTTGTGCCCGTTTTGTATTGAAAATTATTAGTATGATTTGCTGAACATGTACTTGAAACGCCGCGAATATGGGGTTAATAATTCTCACAGGTTCCATAATATTTTTTTACTCTGCACACTGTTAAAACGCTGTGTAAACAAATTCAACAACTTGTTGAAATATTTCAACAACCGCTGTTTAACATATGAACCATCCAACTGTTGTTGGAAACATTCAACAACCCCAGTTGTTTAAAGTTTACACAACTGTTGTTTTAATATGTTCTACAACTGTTGTTTAGAATAAATTTCAACAATCCCGTTGTTGAAATAGCAAATACAAAACAAGATGTAAAAGCGGCAAGGGTAGGATTCGAACCGTGGGTCTTTGGGTTATAAGTCTCACTCTCTACCGACTGCGCTTTCTCGGTTCGCTTGGTTTGCGAAGGGACACAAGAGGTTTTGACGCGGTGATTTTGCGGTCGAAACCATCACGTGATTTAACACGTTTCAACAGCGCTTGAACAATGGCTACTTAACACAACCCTTCTTTGTACAACTTATCATGCTACACCTAAAGTTGTATGAAAATATTTAACAACCATTTTTACACAGCGTTTTAACAGTGCAGGGGACCACTTTTAGTGACCAATAAAGCCAGGTTGGCTGCTTTAGGAAGGTGGCAACTGAGACAGGTTTGACTGTATCATTAAAGATTTATGTTCTAATTCTACATTGCGTAACATTATTCTATTGTTCAAATCATATATACGTTGGTTTGTTATAACAAAGACAAAATATGTAGTGATAGCTGATTCAAACGAATCCCGGAAATATGTTTAAGTAATTCATTAGTCAGTACAGAACATACACTATCAAGGTTTTGTCAGCTATATAAAAGGGTTGTGTCGTTGGAAAATAATACGACATTATGGGGGAAGCATTTACAATAGCATTCATATCTAGAAACATTGCCAAAATCCACAAAAACCTGCTTAAATCTCTAGTGGTTCTCTCATACCTTGTTGTTGTACCAATAAAGCATAGCATAGGTTTGGGTTTTCTGAATTTGCCTTTCTTTCAAAGATATTCACAATGGCCCATATTCACAAAGTAGGTTTGTACAAACCCCGGTTCAAACCGCAGTTTACATCTATGGAATGCCAATTGTAAACTGATATAGAGAGAATGTAAATTCCTTACTTGTTAACAATGTTGATGGTACACATTCTCTCTCCATCAGTTTACAATTGGCATTCCATAGATGTAAACCGCGGTTTGAACCGGGGTTTGTACAAACCTCCTTTGTGAATACGGGCCAATGTATGTGTTCAAATCTTTAACAACTGTGTACAAAGTTAGTGCAATGAGTTGTCAAATATCACTTTGCATTTTCCCTCATTACTCGGTCATATATTATGACATTCATTTACCATGGATATTCGCACATCACGCATTGGACATATCAGATTACAGAAACACATATCGGATACATTTATTAATTTTTCAGCTGTCTCTGAACCGATTTGTATTTTTTTTTATTAATTGAAAATGGAAATGAATAAAATGAATTGAATTTTAAACAAATAAAGTTTGTTTTTTCTTTAAAATCACGCGCTCTTCCAAATATTACACTTAGTTTTTAATTACCTCGCAAATTTGTTATTTCTTGAAGCGCCCTCTAAACCAAAACTGTACTATCCCTTTAATTGTTAGGAGCGGACCTGGGTATATGCACGACTGTAACTATAGGTTTTGGGGTCGATTTTCAAACTTTCGTCATTCAATATTTTATAAAATTATACTTAAATTTCTCCTCGGGGCCTAATGTGTGCCAATGCCAACTTCAATTTCGTCTTTGGTAGATCAATTTCACAAAAGGCCACTCAATTTAGTCGTTTGGCACACATTTTCGTAAAATTACAATTCAAACTCGTCGGTCAATGCAGTTGCTGAATACATCTGTGACCGACGAACTTGAATTGCAAAAGACGATGATGCGTGACAAATGCATGTTCATAAATGCATGTTCATAAATTCGTTTGGCCAATAGAGGGGATTTCCGTAATTGTCTCAATACTGCTCTATGGCTTTAATGAGTAGAGCACCTACATACTATGATGTGATTATGAATAAGCAACGGTCAAATAAACCAGAGCCACCACACAAACATATACTAGATATCATGACAAAACCTTGCAATCAATTTTCATGACAAACTTCGAATTTGTTGAAAAAAGGTTTTCAAAAACGAGGGTTTCAAAACCAAAAATGTGTACTCAGAATGAAAAAGTTAGTTGTTTTTTTTCGGTATGCCAAGTTGTGCCCGTTTTGTATTGAAAATTATTAGTATGATTTGCTGAACATGTACTTGAAACGCCGCGAATATGGGGTTAATAATTCTCACAGGTTCCATAATATTTTTTTACTCTGCACACTGTTAAAACGCTGTGTAAACAAATTCAACAACTTGTTGAAATATTTCAACAACCGCTGTTTAACATATGAACCATCCAACTGTTGTTGGAAACATTCAACAACCCCAGTTGTTTAAAGTTTACACAACTGTTGTTTTAATATGTTCTACAACTGTTGTTTAGAATAAATTTCAACAATCCCGTTGTTGAAATAGCAAATACAAAACAAGATGTAAAAGCGGCAAGGGTAGGATTCGAACCGTGGGTCTTTGGGTTATAAGTCTCACTCTCTACCGACTGCGCTTTCTCGGTTCGCTTGGTTTGCGAAGGGACACAAGAGGTTTTGACGCGGTGATTTTGCGGTCGAAACCATCACGTGATTTAACACGTTTCAACAGCGCTTGAACAATGGCTACTTAACACAACCCTTCTTTGTACAACTTATCATGCTACACCTAAAGTTGTATGAAAATATTTAACAACCATTTTTACACAGCGTTTTAACAGTGCAGGGGACCACTTTTAGTGACCAATAAAGCCAGGTTGGCTGCTTTAGGAAGGTGGCAACTGAGACAGGTTTGACTGTATCATTAAAGATTTATGTTCTAATTCTACATTGCGTAACATTATTCTATTGTTCAAATCATATATACGTTGGTTTGTTATAACAAAGACAAAATATGTAGTGATAGCTGATTCAAACGAATCCCGGAAATATGTTTAAGTAATTCATTAGTCAGTACAGAACATACACTATCAAGGTTTTGTCAGCTATATAAAAGGGTTGTGTCGTTGGAAAATAATACGACATTATGGGGGAAGCATTTACAATAGCATTCATATCTAGAAACATTGCCAAAATCCACAAAAACCTGCTTAAATCTCTAGTGGTTCTCTCATACCTTGTTGTTGTACCAATAAAGCATAGCATAGGTTTGGGTTTTCTGAATTTGCCTTTCTTTCAAAGATATTCACAATGGCCCATATTCACAAAGTAGGTTTGTACAAACCCCGGTTCAAACCGCAGTTTACATCTATGGAATGCCAATTGTAAACTGATATAGAGAGAATGTAAATTCCTTACTTGTTAACAATGTTGATGGTACACATTCTCTCTCCATCAGTTTACAATTGGCATTCCATAGATGTAAACCGCGGTTTGAACCGGGGTTTGTACAAACCTCCTTTGTGAATACGGGCCAATGTATGTGTTCAAATCTTTAACAACTGTGTACAAAGTTAGTGCAATGAGTTGTCAAATATCACTTTGCATTTTCCCTCATTACTCGGTCATATATTATGACATTCATTTACCATGGTTATTCGCACATCACGCATTGGACATATCACATTACAGAAACACATATCGGATACATTTATTAATTTTTCAGCTGTCTCTGAACCGATTTGTATTTTTTTTTATTAATTGAAAATGGAAATGAATAAAATGAATTGAATTTTAAACAAATAAAGTTTGTTTTTTCTTTAAAATCACGCGCTCTTCCAAATATTACACTTAGTTTTTAATTACCTCGCAAATTTGTTATTTCTTGAAGCGCCCTCTAAACCAAAACTGTACTATCCCTTTAATTGTTAGGAGCGGACCTGGGTATATGCACGACTGTAACTATAGGTTTTGGGGTCGATTTTCAAACTTTCGTCATTCAATATTTTATAAAATTATACTTAAATTTCTCCTCGGGGCCTAATGTGTGCCAATGCCAACTTCAATTTCGTCTTTGGTAGATCAATTTCACAAAAGGCCACTCATTTTAGTCGTTTGGCACACATTTTCGTAAAATTACAATTCAAACTCGTCGGTCAATGCAGTTGCTGAATACATCTGTGACCGACGAACTTGAATTGCAAAAGACGATGATGCGTGACAAATGATTGAATTGGGTGGACCTTATGTGAAAGTGATCGACTAAAGACGCAATTGAAGATGTCATGAATTACTCCCATGCATGCATGCATGATGACTTTCTAATCATAAATATCTTTATAACGAAATCGAAACACCGTTACATGTTTCTATATTGGTAATACAGATACAACGAGGTACCGTATGTCAAGTTTTGTAAGATTTGTAAGTTTTGCGGATTTTGACAATGTTACTAGATCCCTTCAATTTCTAAACTTTGCGGTCAACATATAATAATAATATTTTGTGAGGTAATGAAAAAAAACCTAAATTTAAAATGTGAAAGAGCACAACATTTTACAGACAGAATCAACTTTGTTTGATCAAAATCAGTTCAGAAACAGCTGAAATATGCATAAATGTATCCAATTGGAATACATCTTTAGGACCAAATTTGTGTATTATTTATTACATTTTTGTTTTTAATGCTACACATTTTTGAAAATTTACCAAAATGGTTTTAAAGGTCCTATGACATGCAAATACATTTTGACTTCTGTTAACCTAGTATTAGTGCATACATCAAATAGTTGTAAACTGTTATACGTAAATATGTTTCGTACAATCTTTTAAAAAACAAACGTTAGCGATTATTTTATTCATTTTGCTAAACCTCTTAAAAAAATTGAAATTCTTCTTGTGAAATCATCTACTCGTCAGTTACTAATAAGATGAACAATGAACCTTCGCCCAAGCTAGGCGCCTGCTTTGGGCTGGTCAGGCCAAAGTACCCGGTCGTGGTGATCAGGCCAAAATACGCAGTCGTGGATCCGGCCCGCAAAGGAACTGGTTTAGTTCCTATGACAATATAACTATACGTAGTCTGTGTCTGCAGATCTATGAGTGATTCATATCATGTATTATTATTAAGTTAGGATACAAAATTGTATTGGAAACACATATTGATATTGCTGTTGGTGGAATGAATTACTATATCAACAAATATGCATATTTGCTATTGAAAAATGCTAATACAGAAAATTACCCAAGGTTGCCAAGGTAGTGGAACAATTTCATTAGTTCATTGTATGTGGGTGTATAGACCGAAAAATCAGTCTATGTTCCGAGGGTTGTTCCACTGACCCTCAGTATTGGGTGAGTATAGTATGACGTCATATATATATCAAAGGGAACCCCATAACGAGTCGTTTATTTCTGACTAGTGGGTCTGACGAGGCGAGTATGTTATACGAGATCCCCGCACGGTTCACGGCCGGGTGGTTATCATGGCGTCCGTCGTATTTGTTTGTTTTTCTTATTTTGCATTATACTAGGGCTATAGCTTTACGTGATATACTAAGCAACAAATGAAACAGGACACTTGTTTAAGTTTAAATATTCCATATTAATATCAGATGAAATGTTGATTATCGTATATCAATTTCAAGGAAATCCAGTCTTCTATGTACAGGCAGGGTATATACTGTGTAAAGATGTAATCGTTCATGCATGACTTGCCATGGTCAATTAACAACAGCAAGGTCTAGCGTTTTAAAAAATAATAAAAACAATTGAGGATCACCCTTCGAATGAAATGGTAATTAATGGCCCGGTCAGATATCAACGGATATCGGAAACGTATGCCCAACGAATAGACAATTTGCGAAATTAAATTATCCGGTGATGAAAGTCGCCTCCATTGGTTCATGTACACAACATAGAACAACGTACATCACCGGACAAGGAACGGACAGGAAACGTATAGAACGGGTGGAAAATCTAGCTCTCCGTTTGAAATCCGTTTGCGCAATCCGTTGATATGTGACCGGGCTATAAACAGAGGTGTGGGGCAAGTAACACTATTTTGTCTTTTTGTTACGAACAAACTCTGAAAATACGAATTTCCAGTAAAAGAGGGACTGATTATGAGAACATCGACATACGTACTGGTACTATGTCTATAAGGCATGAATGGGCCGTATGCATAAAAACAAGCAATTGCTTGTGCTAGCCTTTTGCTTGAATCGGTATGCATAAAAACAAGCAATTGTTTGCACGCAAAAGCATTTGCTTACAAGCACAAGCAATTGCTTACTGCTCGTAAGCAAATGCTTACCAAACAAGCAATTGCTTAAAACCGTATGCATAAAACGAACCTTTTACTTGTCTTGATAAGCAATTGATTGCGTTTTTTCAAGCACATCCAGACCAGCTTGAGCTCTTGCTTACTCAGGGCATTCGCGTTTAAGGATCAATTTTTCGTACCGTTTCAGGATGATTTCAAGCTCCATATTCCAGAGGTTATGTTGTGATCAAATTCCTGTTATTTTAGACTTTTTACGGCAATTTTTGTCCATCGATCTGCACAGAAACCCCCCTGATGCTCCGCGCTGTTCCCCCCCTATTTGCGTAATAAAAAATACTGCTGCCAGTTCGGGCACGAAGCGTTGTTGCCCTGCAGTGCGATGTTCGCACAACCGTAACGATCCTTTGTCCAACACGTAAGCAATTGCTTGGCAGTGCAAGCAAAAGGTTTGAGCACAAGCAAAGGCTTGTGCATACGAATTTAAGCAATTGCTTGAACTTGATCTTTTGCTTGACAAGCTCTTGCTTGTGCTTAAAGCATTTGCTTATAAGCAATTGCTTGTTTTTATGCATACGGCCCTCTGTCTGTTTCATGTGTCCCCGGAAAGTTTGAACCAGAGTTACCAGGAGATCAGTGACGACATGTTAGAGACCGACCAACTGGTTACCAATGGTGACATTGGTTTTTGAAGATCGTTGGATTATGACGGTAGAGTTCTTGAGAAGGATTCTATTTCTTACCAAGTTTCATACTGAAAAGGGCACAAACTGTGATTTTGACAAATAAACATGTTTGCAATGGCAGATTCCCATTTTTGTTTCATTTGGATGAAATTAAAACCTAAAAAGTTTTAAATTTGTATTTATTCATACTTTTTATTGAGATGAATATAAAAAATTTAAGATTATGCTCATCAACACTTTTATGGTTGAGCGTATGTTTCATTTTGGATATTTTTGAAAACATACCTTGCTGTGGGTAATTGACCGTGACAAGTCATGCATGGATTTCAATTTCAATTTCAATTTATTTTTTTTATTTCCAACAATATAAAAAAACATCAAAATTACAAAATATTCAAAATTAATATCATAAATTAAATAACACATTGTTGCATATATACGGCGGAGTAATATCAATAATATATAATAGTATAATTCATAAAATTGGAAATATGGGAAGTCCGCAAAGCTATAGAGCTTGAATAATGGACAGTCCGTTGCAAAAATGTAAGTATAGTTTAAATTCAAATAATACAATTTCGACTCCATATCATATACCGTAAATCAAATTAACAAAAATAAACAGAAAGCAGAAGCAGGTGCAACCCCTCGCCCCCCCCCCCCCCCCCCCCTAAACCCGGTTTGTGAGTTGTCAATACAAACAATAATATCCTTAACTACAAACATTCATATTAATTGATTCTGCAGTATTACATATTCATCAATGCGTATGTATAAAAGACCTCGTTTAACCAAGGAGGTTTTAAACCTCCTTGGTTTAACACGCAATTATATTGTTGCAACATGCATAAGACGTGTACAGTTTCTTTTTTAGAGTAGATTTAAAGGAAAATAACGATGAACATTGTTTTACATCGACAGATAGGGAGTTCCAAATGTCAGGTCCACAGTGTCTAATTGATTTACATGCTACAATAGTTTTGGGATTAATAACATGAAAATCGTCACAATTTCTTGTACTATAATTATGAATCTGATTATTACGTATAAACATATCACAAACTCGATCAGGAAGGTTGTTATGAATACATTTATACATAAATATAGCGATTTGAAAATAATTAATATCACATATTTTTAACAATCTGTATTCATTAAACAAGGGGTCTGTATGGATGATTTCATCTGAATTGTATACCAATATTGAAGAGGGTATTTTTTTCTGTACTTTGATATACAATCATTGTATATTTCATCATAAATAAATATAAGATATGTTTTCTTAAAGAAGTGTCTTGTTTTGTTTGTGCTGAGTATAGCATGACCGCGACGACCAATATGAAGAAAATGAGCATATCGTTTCAATTGCTATATCTCTCCAGACAATTTTAATAGTGTTGAAGGCAACCTCATTCGACTATTAATCTATATAATTGGCATATATAATTATGTTTTAATTAAAAGAACCACGAACATAATAATCTATGCCAACTATGAACTAATTACAAAACGTTGTCAATTTAGTATTTTGTGTAACTTTTTTGAAACATTAATGTATCTGAAAAGTTAAAATACTGTCAGGCTTTTTTTTTTTTTAAAGAAGCCCTTGAATAATAATCAGCTTAGATTTCGACGTTATGAATATAAAGTAATTGTTTGTATATATATACTCCCTTCTAAGTTCCTTGACTTTACTACTCAACATTTCACGGTTCGCGTAATGTTTCCCATATTACCCTATATACATACTTGAGCATGTATTATGGGAGGGATTGGGTAAGGACTATAGAACTTTAGGGTAGTATTTTCACTTCGTAATATGAGCTGTTAGGATATTATGTATACTGTAATTATTGATATCAATTTTCTCATATTGCTAATTCAAACATGTTCGTGTGTTGTACTAGTGTCTGTTAAAATATTATTTATAATGTTTTTACCCTTTACACTGTTAATCATTTAGTCTTCGGACTTTTCACTCAGTATTTTATAACCGAAACTGGAGAGACAAAAATCCCGACCGGGTCATCGTTTCCCGGCCGTGTCGGCTTGGGTGTAGTCCCGCTATTATATCTAACCATGGACAAAAGATGTCGTGCAGCGCTTCAAGGGCAGGCACGCTTGAATACTTGAACACTATTTTCATTTTATCAAGTTTTTATTATTATTATTATATATATATATTTTTAAAATGTTATACTGCAGGGTAGGCCTGTTCAGTTATGCAAAACTGCTTTACAAAGCCTCCCTGAAGTTCAACTTGCATGTTGACAAAACAACAACATATAAACATAATACATTAACAATTCAAAACGAACATAAATGATTGGGAGAGTGAATATGATTATACAAGACATCAT
Organism: Echinarachnius parma; assembly: GCA_037951105.1. Taxonomy (NCBI): domain Eukaryota; kingdom Metazoa; phylum Echinodermata; class Echinoidea; order Clypeasteroida; family Echinarachniidae; genus Echinarachnius; species Echinarachnius parma. The sequence continues at coordinate 44,083 of JBAMJV010006209.1, forward strand.
TAAATATATACACGCATACTAATATAGCATGTTAAGTATCATCTATTATGAAATATAATTCAAATCAATATAAAGCTTTATATTGTTTTTTTAAACGTATAATATGTATAGGGATGCGCATGACTGCACTGTTATAGTTTATTATACAGGCTAGTTCTATAAAATCTAACCCTGACCCTGATACCTCTTGACTGGGAAATGAACTGTAGTATAATACTTATAATAATAACAATAATAATAATAATAACAATAATAATAATAATAATAATTATAATAATGACATTAATTCTAATAATGATAATAATTATATTAATAATAATAATCATAGTATTGATAATAATAATAATAATAATAATAATAACAATAATAATAATAATAATAATAATAATAATAATACATGTAATAATAATAATCATCATAATAATACTGATGATGATAATAATAATTAATTCCTTTATAGCGCATTTCCAATTACTAACTGTTCAATGCGCTGTTCAACCTCTCCAATCATGCCAGTCTACAATGAAAATGCTTTTAAATCCATCTTAAACATTTCTACTGCGGGGGACAACCAAAATTTTACTGGAAAAAAAACTACGCTTTCACTATTATCATTTAATCAAGTTCTATATAAATTATTACCCTGACCCTAAATTAATGCAGGTCACCTCTTTACTGCATGGGAAAGAAAACAGAATGCGGTCAATGCTGCAGGTCATGTGTTATTATGCTTCAACAGTGACGTAGGCCCGCATCATGGGCGCCTGTGGCGTAGCTACGGGGGAAGGGGGGGCTGTGCCCCCAATAATTTGAAGAACAAAATGATTTGTGTGCCCCCAATCAGTCTGACTAAGCTTTATACGCCACTGCCATGCATGGGTGTACGTGGGGGCACATTTTGTTCCAGGGGGCCGAGGTCCTTTGCCCGACATCTTCCCCATTTTCACCTGACAAAAAAAGAAAGGTAAATCACAATTTTACCCGGGATTATGATATAATTTTGGTGACTTTTCCCAAATATGCCGGACATGATTTTGCCCGAATATGTCATGCTTTTATCCGAGTATGATGTAAGTTTGTCCGATGATATGATTTTGCCCGAATATGACATGCGTTTGCCCGAATTTTGGGTGCTGTTTGCCCGAGTAGGCTATCATGGCCGTTTTCGAAACTCCACGGGGGGCTGCAGCCCCAGCCCCCACCTCCTTTGCCTCTGCATGGACGCCGCCAGTCAAATTTTCTGTGTCAGATTGAAATTGAAAAGGTAATCAACAAAATATTTTGAAAGAGTCCGGGTGAGCCCCCGTCCTACTTAATTCGAGTGCACTAAACCGCATAGGCGCCGAAGTGGGGGGGGGGGGGGGGGCAGGGGGGGGGGCGGCCGCCCCCAATCCAAAAAGTGGGGGGGGGGGGGGCAAAACGCAATTTTGCCCCCAAAAAGCCCCCCCCCCTCCCAAAATAATTTTAAAAAAGAGTAGGAAAGACAAAATCAAATGTATATGCTAACGTTCAAAAACTAGTTTATACATCAATTTTCAATTTTCGCTGCGCGCTTCGCGCGCGAACAGATTATCTCAGTTTGTTGTAAACATCTGATGAGAGCATAGACATTTTATTATTTTTTTGTTTAACTCGGATTCTATATTTCCTTCACAGATATGGGATGAAGTGCACCAAATTGCACCATTTCAAGTATATAAATGCAAAATATTTCCCGTGGGAAGGGGATACCCCCTCCCAAACCCTTCCTTCTGGCTCTGCCCAAGCCCTCGGGCGCTTCCCTCCCTCGGGATTCATTATTGGCTGTAGGCCATGTTGTTGGATCATACATGCGCCATATGTTTATGTATATAACTGTGTATGACACTAAATACAATTTATGTGTGAGTTTGGGTGCATATTTATTAGTGCGTCAATTATTTGTTTTCATCGTGAAAAATATATCAAATCATAACAATCAAATCATAACAATCCAAAAGTGGGGGGGGGGGGGGGGCAAAACGCAATTTTGCCCCCCAAAAAGCCCCCCCCCCCTCCCAAAATAATTTTTAAAAAGAGTGGGAAAGACAAAATCAAATGTATATGCTAACGTTCAAAACTAGTTTATACATCAATTTTCAATTTTCGCTGCGCGCTTCGCGCGCGAACAGATTATCTCAATTTGTTGTAAACATCTGATGAGAGCATAGACATTTTATTATTTTTTTGTTTAACTCGGATTCTATATTTCCTTCACAGATATGGGATGAAGTGCACCAAATTGCACCATTTCAAGTATATAAATGCAAAATATTTCCCGTGGGAAGGGGATACCCCCTCCCAAACCCTTCCCTTCTGGCTCTGCCCAAGCCCTCGGGCGCTTCCCTCCCTCGGGATTCATTATTGGCTGTAGGCCATGTTGTTGGATCATACATGCGCCATATGGTTTATGTATATAACTGTGTATGACACTAAATACAATTTATGTGTGAGTTTGGGTGCATATTTATTAGTGCGTCAATTATTTGTTTTCATCGTGAAAATATATCAAATCATAACACGCTTTCTCAGATTTAATCAGATACAGCCCGAATTTCCTATCTAGGTATGCACCAGATTGCACAATTTCAAGTCCATAAATGCAAAATCTTCTTACCGTGGGAGGGGGATACCCCCTCCAAAACCCTCCCCCTTCCTCCCTGCCCCAGCCCTCAGGCGCTTCGCTCCCTCGGGACTCATTATTGGATGTGTGTTGTTGGATCATATGTTGCATATTATGGTTTATGTTGGTGTGTGTGTGTTTTGGGGTACATATTTATTAGTGTGTCAATTATTTGTTTTCTACGTGAAAAATATATTAAAACTTTCTGGTCGATCAAATCATATCACGCTTTCCCAAATACAGCCGAATTTCCTATCTAGGTATGCACCAGATTGCACAATTTCAAGTCCAAAAATGCAAAAGCTCCCTACCGTGGGAGGGGGGACACCCCCCTCCCACACCCCCCCCCCCCCCGCTCAGTCGCTTCGCTCCCTCGCAATCTCACATCTGGCTCAAAGTTGGCAACCGAGAGTGTGGTTGGGCATGAGCCCCTACACACACACACATTGTGAGCCCCCTTGGGGTTTTGCCCCCCCCCCCCCCAATCCAAAACTGCTTCCGGCGCGCCTGCTAAACCGTGTAGGCCTACGTATGGCTATCACGATTTAATTATTTTAAATTGTTATTTCCAGTAGTTCTGTTCCATAAAATATGCTGAAGTGAACAACTATCGTTCACTTAGTTTAGCCCACGTATACTGGCGAAAATGTGTCCGTCGCAAAAAATTGTTTGAGAAAATTCGTGATTACGTAATACCGCCTTCTGTGAATTCCGTCACGGGCGAAATTGAATGCTAATAGTGTGCTTTTTAAATTGAATGCTATAAGATATGCTGAAGTGAATAACTATCGTTCACTTAGTTTAGCCCACGTATACTGGCGAAAATGTGTCCGTCGCAAAAAATTGTTTGAGAAAATTCGTGAAATTGTAATACCGCCTTCTGTGAATTCCGTCACGGGCGAAATTGAATGCTAATAGCGTGCTTTTTAAATTGAATGCTATAAGTGCTACATCACTTGTGCGAAGAGCTAAATAGAATGAAGGAAATACAATTTTGAACGACAGAATGAAACGCTTATCTTTTGTCGATCAATTAAAAAAAAAAAAAACACACAATTTAGTAATTTGTCACAAAAGTTCATATGAATGTATTATACATGTAACTCTTATATCTTAATGTAATAACATCCCTCTCTCCTATTGCATTTCTCCTTTTCCCATCTCTTCTCTTTCTCATCCAAGTTCTCTCCTTTTGCCTTAAATTGCCTTTCCCTATTCTTGTTTTCCGTATCTCGCTCTCCACTTACTTGCCCTTTCTTTAATTATTGTTAATGTTTATAATGTTATTAATGCTTTTAAATGTCGATGTTTATTACAAATTGTTTTATTATGTATTGATTAATTGTGATTTTTGTGAACCCGAGACAAGTTTCCATTGCGTTGGACGGATAAAATAACATATTGAAATATTAAAATATTCATGTACAAGTCAGTAGGAAATAGGAATTCGAGATTTCTTTTTTTCCTGCCAGGCAGCTTGGGGATGCTCACCAGGGGTGCTTTTTTGTTTTGTTTAGTAAATTCACTGTTCAATTTGTATCTTTACATGGTACTTTACTTTATGTATGAAATGCCGAATAACAAAAAAATAAAAATAATAATAATCTAATTCTTTCCATAAAAAATTCAATGGTCTGTGGAAGCACGAAAAACAAATATCAGTCGTAAGGCAAAGCTCGTTGACATGTTTATTTACTTTTTTCTGTCAATTTAATGAAGATATTTTAACATAATGGCAAAGAGACGAAGGCTCAATATGATGTAAGGAGTACCGCGTGTAAAATTGTAAGTTTCTTGACTTTGTTTTCTGCTTTCATTGCTTAAGATTTTACATCGTCTGCACTTTATGAATACAATGGCCCCACATGTATTAAACTGCGTTAGCGTAACAGGTATTGCAAACACGTAAATTACGTTTTGACTTTGACTCGAGTAGACTAATTCGTCTGAATTTGTTAATACATGATGACATAAATGGTACCCTGGGGTACCAAGTGAAAATCCGCCATTTCGTTTAATTATTTATTTATTTTTCAGGGCTGTATGCTGGGTTACCAAAGACTGAGTGTACAATTATTTTCGTTATGCTTTTTTACGTAATAAAAAAAATGCTCTCTTTGCGGCCGGGGTAGCAAACAATGAAACAAGCGCTGCATGCACAGCGCAATACACCAGCGGCGTCCATGCTTGCTCTGCGGTACGGTTGTACTTCGGGTGGACACAAGATGGCGCTACACAACGTGGGATACCGGGGTAAAACGGTACCCCGGTACCCCGCGTGTCATCACATGTATTAACGAATGGGCTTCTTGTGATAGTCAATCTAGACTATTACTCCCGGGGGGGGGGGGGGGGGGGGGGGGGGGGGGGGGGGGGGGGGGGGGGGGGGGGGGGGGGGGCACTCACGTATAATGTAAGACGGGTATGTGCCGCTTAAAAGAACCCCGTTTTCACACCCGATTGCCGCTCTAAAGATACCCGATTTTCAAAAATTGCCGCTCCATAGACCCCCGGAATGACTTGGCTAGGTAGTTGAGTAGCCTCAAGTCCATTATTCTTCTTCTAGTCAGCTCCTTGACCACCATTTGAGGGTTTCCGTAGGTCTTTGGTAGCTCCAAGTTCATGTATTTTGCCCGTATTTGGTAGTTTTAGTCTGCTCCTTAGTCCCCTTAACTCCCGTTTCAGGGTTTTTGTAGCTCCAAAGACCCTATATTTTGTGCTTGTAGTCAGCTCTTAAGACCCCTATTTCAGATTTCCGTGCGGCACATCCCCGTCAAAAAATAATTCGAGTGCCCCCCCCGGGCTATTACTTACCGAGGTGGGCTCGAAATGACTATTACCCAAAGCGACTGATGTGACTGACTGACTGACTGACTGACTGACTGACTGACTGACTGGCTGACTGACTGACTGACTGACTGACTGACTGACTGACTGACTGACTGACTGACTGACTGACTGATCTGACTGATCTGACTGATCTGACTGAACTGAGTGACTGACTGACGTGACTGTGACTGTGTCTGACTGACTGACCCAAGTACTAACTTTTGTTGTTTGGTGGCAGTCAAATTTGACTATTGTTGCTAATTACGTTTCTATTCATTATTCATTAAAAAAAAATCATGTTTTTATTAAAAAAATTATAATAACATTTCGTAAATCATCAAAAGAAATTACAATGCCACCGATATAAGTATCGCAATAATCCAATATTTTTTTCTTCAAACAATATAACTATTGCCTTTAAATACACAAATATAAACATTATCCTTATTTCAATGCAACGACTCCCGCCACTTTATGTGGAGTTGGGCATCTAATAATCAAAATTATTCTTTTGTTCAAACTTAATTTATATCTTACAATACTTAATTATAATAGGCTAATAACAACAGCAGCACCTATCACATAAACCATTTTCATGAATGCCTAATCTAATTATCTAAATAAATAAAAAATCAATCCTATTTACCAAATCGTAGTCATAAAAATATCTATTCTTCCTTCCTATGTAGCTATAGATCGACAGATCTAGCGCTTTCATGGCCTCTTTGACATTATTACTGACATATTTTATTGTCGCCCTTCTAAGGCTGACAGTAAAATATGTCAGTAATAATGTCAAAGAGGCCATGAAAGCGCTAGATTTGTCGATCTAATGTAGCGAGGTATCAAATTTTCAATGGTATTTCAACTAACTGACCCTATTGGCTAACTAGCTGAGACTCTTGAGTGTTGTTTCATTTGTCATGATTAAATGGGTTCTGTTGAAGAGCTAGGGCCTCTAGATCTGTCCATAGTGAATTTACACAGTATGAAGAATGTCAACAAAATGAAACCAACATCAGAGAGTCACTAATTCATTGCTTTAAAGATTTTAATTATCTCTTGTAAATGTAATGCTCCATCAATATATTTCACAAATTAATATTTTGATGTTTTTCTTTGTCTTATTATGTAGACCATATGTCATTCTTGGCATTCTCTACCAAGACATGCCCACTCTGTGGGCATGTGGGACAAAGACATGCCCACTCTGTGGGCATGTCTCCACAGCGCAGCGCGACAAAAACTAAAAAGAACGGGTGCTTTATGCAATCTGTTTTACAAGTTACAGATCTGTTGAAGAGCATGGGACAAATTGATTTGGAAGTTAGAACACATTTTTAGCAATGATTGTCTACTAATCGTAACCAATCACAGACGATGAGTGGCGTATTTTTTATAATCTCTGGGAAATTTAATTTGACATTATGTATCTTATTTTGTATAATCTCTGGGAAATTTAATTCGACATTATGTGTTTCATCTGTTTATCTTGTGTTGGCATTGTTCTCTGTTTGCCATCTAGACCATGGATTCTGTTGAAGAGCTAGGACAGGTCAATCTGGAACAGATCTACACAATGAAGAACAGTACTGAAGAGAAAGCGATGATGTCCCGGCCACGGGTGAACGCCCGATTGGAGTTTGAGAGGCGGGGTGGAGACAATAAGCCAGACTCATTTGGACTCTACAGAACCAATGCATCTGAACTGTTCTACACATACCCTGTAAGTTCTAGGGAACCAACACCCCAAAATAATATTCTTCCAAGTGAAAGGTAATAGTTTTTAGAAGTCCATTCCACCAACAAGCTCAGAAAAATATGTGTGTATAGAATCGGCATACACACAGACGTTTGGTGCAAACAGAACCATGAGACCCTGTTGGTTCCGTAAGTGTTGATGATTAATTGTATTGTTTATGCATTACAGAACCTTTTGCAAATTGTTGGACGTCTATTTAATACCTGTGTAACTGTTCCTAAACATATATGCCTGTGTTTTTCTTTGTGTGGTGGTCCCCTTTAACTTAAATTTTAGCATAAAATATTGACAAGACACAGGCATAGATCATTCATAACAAGGAAACTGTACAGAGATGGTTCATAGATTCAGGGCTCGACACTAGCATCATGTGCTTGATTCAGGCTGATTGCCCAGGGCAAGTCAAATTACAAAATGATCTAGTTAACCCTAAAAAGGCCGGGGTGGGGGGGGGGGGGGCATAATGGCCCCCCCCCCTCCGCGATTTTTGTTATTGCTCCAAAACGCGGTAAGATGACGCGCCGCTGCTTGGTGACTTTTTTCTTTTGGGTCTTGCGCATATTTAAATTTTTTTTTTTTGAAAATCGGACTTACCGTTACAAAGTCACGTGACCTTTTGTCTATAGCATGTCAGCCCGAAAATTGCTCAATTTCGTGATTTGTGTACAAAACATATTGAAATATCAGTTTTCGTAAAAGGAGGTATATCATTGGTTATTTGGTCTGGTTACATACCAGTAAGTAAAAAAAACAAAGAAATACATAAGAAATTATAAAAACAATAGAAAACATAAGGAAGAACCTGGCTCTTCCAAATTTTTTTGTCGTATTATTATTCCAAATGCTCTAAAGAATATATGTAGTGAAAACTGTATTCTATGTACACTTCACTTATCATGCATGCAATTTTTCACGGCGATCGGCCACTCCGCGGCCGAGATCTTAGGGGGGGCCATAATGGCCCCCCCCCCCCCCTAGCCTGCTGAAGACCTCAAATAGCCCGGCCTTTTTAGGGTTAAAGGTTGCCCGGTGATGAAACTATTTACTAAAATTTCTATTCAACTATGAGAATATAATGTATTATATTAAAGTAAATTGTGCAAATTCATGATTTTACTTGCCTGCTTCTTCTTCTTCTTCTTCTTCTTCCCCCGAGTCCAGAGATCAGCAACATTCTGGTTCTCAGGAAATGATGCATAAACTATTGTATAGAAATAGCATTTGTTCTGAAGATATGAATCTTGTATATAGAAGAGCTGTCACATAAAGAAGATTTTCATAAGCCGACATCGACATAGATGGATCAAAAGGCAAAAGAGTGGCATGGGCAAGCAGAAGTAAAAGTTAATGCAGAGGCTTGGATAGATTGATGAAATACTTTGCCTTACCCAGTATATTGAGCATAATATGGAAGTTAAATGCTGTCTGTGATGAAAGAGATTCATGTTTTCCTCTTCTTCATTGTGATGAGTACCTGGGTCATGTGCACCCCTGCAAGTCAAGGGGCTTACTGTGGGTTGAGTGTGAATTAGCCTGATGCACCGATATGGTTGCTGACTTCATTATAATATGCTCCCCAGAAAGTTGAGGTGGTTTACAAGATAATTGTCAAATTCAACTACCTAAATAACCAGGGGAGTTTTTCACAAAGATCCCAAGTCGAACTAAACACTAAGTTCGACTTAAAAATTATGTTTTCTTTGTAAAGTTTCTTTATAATAGTTTCTTTGTAAAATGTTAAAACAAGTTTTTTTAAACAGGCAACAATTTCAATAAAAATCATGAACAGTTTCTATCATCAAAGAGACTTGAAGTTATTAAATGTGAAATTGTGTGGAAAGTTTCAAATATTCGCATTTGGGCTCTTGAATATATGTTTAATTCTAAAGCTAAAAATGGCTTTCCATAATTTTTAAGTCCAACTTTGTGATAAGTTCGACTTGGGATCTTTGTGAAACACCCTCCAGGGGTAATTATATTTGTTTTAAAATAATGATTGTCCACCACAATTGACAGATGTGTGCGCTCTATACATTTATATAATTGTGATTCTTTTATTGTCGCAGCTCAAGTTGATGTTACCCGCCCATGCCAGTACTTCTAACTGCCAGTGGGTCTACTCCATTAATTACGGGGGTGGCATCGTCTCGGGTGACAACGTTGAGATACAGATGGACGTCAAAGATGCCTGCTGTGCTATGCTGACTACACAAGCCTCCACAAAGGTGAGTATTCTGCATCGCTGGGTATTTTATAAATGTTATCATATTCTGCCTGGTTGGAAAGCTCCCTAGGGTGTACAATATGTGCACTTTGTGTGCTGGATTGATTGTAGCGTGTATCCAATGAGGAGGGTAATACTAATGATATGTGGCGAGCATTGAAAGATGGAACATGGGCTTTATAAGTAGCCACCATTATTATTGTTATTATTATTATAAGTATTATTTTTTTATTATAATTATTCTTATTATTATGATTCTTCTTATTATTATTAGTAGTATTTTTATTATTATTATTATTAATATTTTTAATATTAATTATCAGGGCTGGACACTAGACCTTGACCGATGGCTAGTCAAAATTGTTTTTAAGTCAAAAGAAAGTCAAATGTAAGTGGCTCGATAAGGCAACTGGATTTCCAATCTGACAATGATGAATGAACCAAAAATGACCCCCTTCAGAGAATAACAATTTAATATAACCTGCATATAAAGGTCACCTGTCTGCAGTGGCCACTTTTTGTGCTTCCCTTAGATGCGCACTTTACACAGGTTTGACTGCACTCTACATTCTATCAACCCATCACCCAAACAGGTTTACCACAGTGAGGATGACATGACCAGCCAACAGAGGCTAGAGGGGCGTGTTGGGTCGGGGAGTGTGCTCGCCATCCTTCAAGATCCCGTTACATGCTTTGCTGGGGCTAGGTACAGGCAGGTACAGGTAAAGACAACACATTTTTTTAAAATTTTTTTTAAAGTGATTTTTATTCCTCCATATATAACATTTACATTTGAATATACATACTAAACAAAATATACATATACAGTTATAATGAACGAAAATAGAAATGGTTATCTTACATACATAAACAAATACAAATCAACTGTATATTCAATTTCCTGACTTCATAAAATAAACATAATGGAGGTTATATAACTAAAGATAAAAGGAACTAAAACATGCTCCTTTACCCCCCTTCCCCCCCCCCCCCCCATTTAGCCCAATATACATACACACACACACACACACACATACACAAATACAAAAAACCTTGTTTCGTAAAACTGCTCAGTTATGTATACATGTCAAGCCTCCACAATTCTTTCTACTTCCCCATTCGGGCAAGTAAAATAATAACTTGTCAAATTTGACTTGCCCTAACAGACAATTTACTGGACCATTTGCTTCTAGATGAGATTTACATGTAAGGAATTACTTTAATCTCTTGTAGTTGACCAACAATATAGTTGCCTGATCATGCCACCTAACTGGGCTATTTATGCATTTGACTTGCCCGACATCAATTTGACTTGCCCATGGAAATAGGGCAAGTGCTAATCTCGAGCCCTGTGTATGTACAAAATTGTGAAATCTTGGAACAGTGATGAAAATGAGAATGTTATATCAGTTATCTTGTTATATGAGGGTAAAACAAATATTTTAAGAGCCTGGATCAGCAAACATACATTGTTTTAAGAGGGGTGTATTATCACTGCTCTTCTTAATGCAGTTCAAATGCATTTATCAAGAATTATGAATTTTCCAGAATGATTATCCTTAAAATGACTGTTCGTGCTTTGTGATACATGTGTATGTATAATTATCGATTGGAACGCAATTGTGGCCATTTTTTATTATAGTATTTAAGTAAATGTGTTTTTATGCCTGTAATTAATTACATGTCCTACCCTAGCAGCTGTGATTTTAAATTGATAATTGATACTGTTTTTATTTATGTCAATAATGTATATAGTATTTTGTATACAACAGGACCATGTTTTAAAACAGTGTATACTGACCATGTCATCCTGTATAAATATGTTCAAATAAATATAATAAATAAATTCTTCATAATAAATTGCTTTCTTTCCACAGACATTCAAAATAGAGAAGGATGGGAACCTGGTGTTCATGGACTGGTTGACTGCTGGACGGATCGCCAGGGGAGAGAGATGGGATTTTACAAGGTAAGAATCCATTAATTTTGTCAAATTTAACCAAAATCACTTGGAACTTTCACACTTCTCTTGTACCTTGTTGTACTTTCAAGAGATACGCTTAAAACAAGTAGTGATTGCACAATAGAGAGATAAACTTAAACAAGGAGTAGATGTCCCCCAAATTCCTTTATCTATTCATGATATCCACTTCTGCCTGTAATTTTGTTGAATGTAATTAAAGAGGTGCTGACCTTTCTGATCTGGCATATACTTTGTCGAGGCAATAACGCGATTATCGCAATTTATCGCCTCAACAAAGGATCTTACAGATCTGAAAGTTCGGCACCTCTTGGCTCACATTTGATTACATTTGCCTTTACAGGGGGGGATAAGCAGTTTTCAGCATTTTGTTTCACTTTTTTGTTATTTTATTGTCTTTTTTCTAGTTACTCTAGCTGTAACTCTGTCTACCACAACAGTACCATCATACAACATCCGGGTTGCCAACTCTCACGCATTGACCATGAGACTCACGCATTTTACCCCTTTCTCACGCCGATCTTTGAAAATCTCACGCCGATCTTTGAAAATCTCACGCCGATCTTTGAAAATTTATTTATTTATTTATTTATTCTCCACTCATGGGATGGATTGCCCTTGTCAGCTACATGCTGTTTTTCAAAGGGGTCCAAGCCAACATAAAAATATACAATTGTACTAATCAATACATACTCATATAAAAATAGACAAGCGAATGCAAACATAAATCATTTATACAATATAAAATACACTAAATGTATACTATCTACAACCTAATGATACAACAAAGCAATTACAACTATGGATGGAACATCTACAACAAAAAGGGGAAAGTATAGTTCCTAGCAAAAAAAAAAAAAAAAAAAAAAAGACAAAGAAGAAAAGGAGGGGAAAACCGGGGTCAGGTATCTTAAGCTTGAAAGGCTAAATAAAGGATGTCAAGTTTGTCTACTGAGAATGGACAGGATAATGGGGTTACTATTGATGTGCCGCTTAAAGGTTTCAATTGATACAATAGTGGGTTTAGGATAATTCAATTCATTCCAAATCTTGGCGCCTCGATAGGTGAGGGATCTTTTTCCATAATTTGTCTTCGGCTGTGTGAGTCGTAGTGTATTGGGACCAGACCTAGTAAAATATACTGAATCACGAAATACAAAGATATTGCTTAAATAGGGTGGACACATTTTATGAATAGAGCGATATATAGTACATGCTAACTGTTTGGACCATCGTAAATGTAAGCGGTCTAACTTGAGTGTATCATATAAATTATTTGTGGCATACATATAATCAACATTCATAACAATACGAAGTGATCTATTCTGTAATATTTGCAATTGATTTAAGTCAGTCTTTAAAGCATTTGCCCAGACCACACTACAATAATCAAAGTGGCATTGAATAATTGATTTATAAAAGGTTAAAGCAATGTACTGATTTATATATGGACGCAATCTCAACGCCCAGGCCTAAAAATGATAATAATTCAAAATTATAGAAGTTCAAGTACTGTTTTCTATGTAACAAATTTTAAAAACGAGCGTGAGATGCGTCTCGTAACTTGTAAGTATTCTAGGGTCTTGTAATATTATTTTTGTGAGCATTCGCAGCACCATGTGCACCCCGCCCGGCCACCGCGCCTAGCATATCGGCAAAACGGTGCTCACTCTCACCTCTAGCTCAAAGTTGGCAACCCTGCAACATTATACAACAGTATCATTCACCAAGACACAGTCGGCACCACTACTGGACATCAAGGACACAATGATACACTACAAGAGATAAGCTTAAACCAAGGGGTAATTGTCCCCCAAGTTCTCTTCTCTAATTATGATATCCACTTTTGTCTGTATTCTATTCTAGCTACTCTAGCTTTAACTCAATCGGCTACGACAGTACCATCAATCACCAAGACCAGTTATTTGTACTTTTAAGAGATAAGGTTATAGAAAACAAGCCCTTTTATGTAATTATGATATCCACTTTTGTCTGTGTTCTATTCTAGTTACTCTAGCTGTAACTCCGTCTACTATGACAGCACCATCATTCACCGAGATGCAGTATGTCTAGAGTCGACGCCACTATTGGACGTCAAGAAAACGATGAGACACTACGACGTCATCGCGTCCCTCGTGCTCGTCGGTCAAAAGTTTGCAGAGGTCAGCAAGAGTGTCGTGCAAGAGTATGGGGCTTCACAAGATTACGGTAAGTCAGTGCTAGAAATTAACCTTTTTAATTCCCAGAATCTAGTGGCCCTAAACAAAGAAATCCTTCAATTTTGCTTTAAAGTTTTGGTAGATTTGGTTGCGTATTTGGGCATCAAGAAAGTTGTCCAAGAGTACGGGGCGTCACAACATTACGGTAAGTCAATGTTAGAAATTAACCTTTCTTCATCGTTGCCCAGTTAAGCAAATAAAATCAAGATTTCCTACATTTTAAGGTAGCAATGAGACGCTACAATTTCATTGCACCCCTCGTGCTCGTCGGTCAAAAGTTTGCAGAGGTCAGCAAGAGTGTCTTGCAAGAGTATGGGGCTTCACAAGATTACGGTAAGTCAATGCTAGAAATAAACCTTCTTATTCCCTTGTAACCAAGTGGCTCAAGACCAGAATCTAGTGGCCCTAAACAAAGAAATCCTTCAATTTTGCTTAAAAGTTTTGGTAGATTTGGTTGCGTATTTGGGCATCAAGAAAGTTGTCCAAGAGTACGGGGCGTCACAACATTACGGTAAGTCAATGTTAGAAATTAACCTTTCTTCATCGTTGCCCAGTTAAGCAAATACAATCAAGATTTCATACATTTTAAGGTAGCAATGAGACGCTACAATTTCATTGCACCCCATGTTTTTGTCGGTCGAAAGTTTGCAGAGGTCAGCAAGAGTGTCGTGCAAGAGTACGGGGCTTCACAAGATTACGGTAAGTCAGTGCCAGAAATTAAAGGGAACCAACACCCAAGAATGATATTCTTATAAATTAAAGGTAACACTTTTAGTAGTCCATTCCACCAACAAGTTCAGGAAAATATGTTTCCAGACAAATTATATAATTGGAAATGCATCACCATACAAAAGCATGTGCTCATGGGTCTGCAGATGAAGACAATTTTATGTCTAAGACGAACGCATCGTCAGTGATTCTATTGTCTCCAGACGTAGACGTGAAAAGAATTGGCGCACTCGCAGATGCATTTGGCACATACGGAACATGAGGCCATGTTGGTTCCATAAGTGGTGGTAATTAATTGTATTGTTTATGAATTTGCAAAATGTTGGGCATCTATTTAATTTCACACAACGGTACCAAAACATATAATTCTGTGTTGATCTTTGCCTGGTGGTCCTTTTTAACCCTTTAAAACATTTATTTGATTTGATCTTTTTACTGTCAACATTTTCAACAAATTATAAAAGCATAGAATAAAAAACAAATCATGAACATAATTTCCTGCACAAGTAGAGTTAACTAATAGAGTTCATTGTATCTTTTTCATTTAACATAGAAGAGAAGACCAGTCTGGTAAGTGAAGTCAAGATTTTCCCAAATTCTAATGGCTCGAAGCCAGAGTCTGGTGGCTCATTAGATTTGGTTCATGCATATTTGGCTTAGTAACGTTTGGATTAATTTCTTTTGTTGTTTCCTGAGGCCCATGTTTAGTGCAACCTGAGCAAGCGGGCCAGTCCTAATATAACCATAAACGTGAACAAAATTCTGTTTAATTGCAGAAACCTTGGGAGTGAAATATCAGTTCCACAGTTTTCAAGCAATTTAAATGAAACTTGGTTCGCAAAATTATCTTGAGGTGCAGATGTGAAAAGTTTGTTTGTGCTTGTTGGGCAAAGTGTTGCCATGGTAAACATAATTTGGTTAACGTGGAAAAACCTCGTGGAGAGAACCCTTTTCAATGTAACTCTAGATAATACAAATTGGCATGCAAATTGATAATGTGGGAGTATTAATCACATTAAGTGACGTTTCTAGTTTTCAAGTCAAAGTATAAAGTGCCGAGCTATCGAATCTAGCAGATCCTTCGTCTGGGCTGGAAATGATGAGTACATTACTGTTTTACTAGTTTTCTGAAGTTTTGATGGTATTTGTTGATTCCTTTCCAGGCACAAAACAAAGTCCAGACCTGATGATGAGTGTGAGTCCCATTGGGAAAACCGTTGCAGGAAATGTGGTTCCTGGTGTCATCGTCAAGATTGCAAGTACGGCTGTCAGTAAGGTTCGTCTAGATCCCTTTAAAGGGACTAAGTAACATTGTCCAAATCCTCAAAATAAAATTTTAATTCTAGCGTTTCCCTTATACCTTGTACTCGTATTACCAATAAAATCATGAGACAGGTTTCGGTTTTTCAAATTTCCCTTTCGTTACAAAGATATGTACGATCAAAGTATTCAGATAAGAAAAACTCCGGTGGAGTTTTTCTTACTGTGTACAAAGTGAGTGCAGTGAGTTAGTGACTATCACTTTGTATTTTCGCTCATTTCTTGGCCATGCAATGTCCATTTGACCTGAAATTTTCACACAATACCCTGTGGACATATGAGATAACAACAATATACATTGCATCAACCACTCATCACTTTTTGCACATGTCAACAAAGTAACTAGATCCCTTTAATATTTCCATTTCACCTGTTCCCTACTAGATTTTGCAACCCCCTGTAGAGTTAATACAGTACCTGCCAGGTTCTTTTAGGCATTGTTTGGTATTCAGATGTGAAGACACCTAGGCTTTAGAGACTTACAAAAAAACAGATATTTGAATTTATATTCTTATTAACCAGTTGAGCGTTAAGAGCGTTAAGATTGCGAGTACAGATGTCAGTAAGGTATGTCTTGAACTGTTCCATATGGTGTTAAAGGCCGGACAGGCTTTTGCAAGCCAAATTTCAAAAGTTACAAGGTTATTGTCTTATATGAAAGAAAACGTCATTTAACAGCATGCCTGACAAAATTAGGGCTTGAAATCTCTTTTTCGTGGAGTTATAGACCTCAAAATAATAAAACGACACAGCGTGTTTAATTGTGCATTATACGAGTATTCACCCGGTGCAAAATTTCGCTCACGGCGCATTCCACAGAGTACCATGTTGCTGTGCGTGACCCATACGTGACCCGTGCACAGATTGTGATCGAACAATGGCATAAGCGAATACTAAACAAAATAACCAAAAACTCGCTAAAACTGACTACATGTAATTGTATATTCTTCATTTTCGCGACCTTTTCTGTGACATACCTTTACAAATGTCGGCTTCACAATACCTTTACAAGAATAAGTACAATATTGTTGTAATATTATGCTAAATCAGTTAAACTCCTTTATTGACCGATATATAGTTTGGTGGAGGGGCGCATTCGTTTTTCATTCGTAGAATCCAAATTACAGGGCTGTTTGATCTGAATTTATTTGTGTGTGTTACATTCATCCTCATCCGTCTACTGGAAACTGTTCAGATGATTAGTAAAGGGATTTAGTAACATTGTCAAAATCCACAAAACTTACTTAGAATTCTAGCGGTTCTCACCTACCTCGTTGTATTTAGATTACCAATACAAGTCTTGAACAATTTATGTTTTTCTGAATTTTTCATTTGTTATAAAGATGTTTGTGATTGGAGTGTTTGGATTTTAACCTGAAAGTCTCCCTGGGAGACTTTCAACTGTGTACAAAGTTAGTGCAATGAGTTAGCAAATATCACTGTGCATTGTTGCTCATTACTTAGTCATATGGCATCATTTAAAAATCATTTTTCACACATCACTCAGTGGACATACAGTGGACATACAGTATCAAATTACAGAAATACACATTTTATAAACCCCCTGTCAGTTTTTGCACTTTTCCACAAAGTTACTAGATTCCTTTGATATTTCTATTTCACCTGTTCCCTGCTAGATTTTGCAACCCCGTAGAGTTAATACAGTATCTGGCAGGATCTATAGGCAATATCCATTCTCTGATGTCCAGATGTAAAGACATCTTAGAGATTTATTTTAAAACATTTTAATTCATATGCTCACCAGAATAGCCAACCAAGCTTTAAATCTCTGAATCCTAAATTATATTTGAAAAAACCCACTTGACTCGGCCCTTTAGACAACTTTACATGAATAGCACAATCCTTTCATTTCTAATCATTCATCTGCATTGAATAAAAAGGAAATTCGACTTTGAAATAAGCCTGAGTATACAACTCGTCTTGTGTGCATTATGGAAACAAATCAATATATCTAAATGTCATTCTTTAAGTGTTGCTACTCCTCCTCCACCCCCTCCAGTTATCCCTCCAACTTCTATTCTTCCAGCTTCTCTTTCCCCTCCTCCTCTTCCTTCTCCTCATCCTCGTCCTTCTTCTCCTCTATCTCATCCCCTCTCCTCCTCCTCTCTCTCCTCCCCCTACTCACCTCCTCCTACCTCTACACTTTGCCTGTTCCTCTCCGTCTTCATCTTAATCTTCCTCCTCCTCCTCTTCCCCCCCTCTCCTCCTCCTCCTCCCTCTCCCCTCCCTCCTTCCTCCCTCCTCCTTCCTCCCTCTCCTCTTCCTCCCCTCCTCCTCCTTCCTCCTCTTCCTCCTCCTCTTCCTCCTCCTCCTCCTCCTCCTCCTCCTCCTCCTCCTCCTCTTCCTCCTCCTCCTCCTCCTCCTCCTCCTCCTCCTCCTCCTCCTCCTCCTCCTCCTCCTCCTACTCCTCTTCCTCCTCTTCCTCCTCCTCCTCTTCCTCCTCCTCCTCCTCCTCTTCCTCCTCTTCCTCCTCTTCCTCCTACTCCATCTCTTCTCTTTCCATCCTTCTCTTTATCCTCTTATTTCTATCTTTTCCTTCTTTAATTCTACTTCTGCTTACACTTATTTTGTTCTCTTTTTTTTGTAATGTTCTTCAACAGGTTTATGAGCAAGTGGAAGAGATTCTCCAACCCATCTTCCCCATGCTTGGCAGGCAACCCATTCGAGGACAAGCACTGAGTTTGAAGACATGTTACTTGGAGAGAAGGGCGCTGTTTCTCTTTTTGGTCTTTGGAGATGATCATGTTTAAAGTTTGGGAGCTCTGTACAAACCAAATTTTGCGAATATTTAACAAATTTGAAATAATTATAATCTGAAAACTTGGTGACACATGAAGGAAGCTCTGATCTAAAAGACAGTTTACATGACTTAATAAACAAAAATGTTTTTATGTCCTTTCGTTCTCTCCTGATGACATGTACAAGGAAGGAGTTTAACTTCTAGAATCTTGTTTGTGAAAGATTTAAGATTGATTAAATGTAAAACACTTAAAGGGACTTAGTAACATTGTCCAAATCCTCAAAATAAATTTGAATTCTAATGGTTCCCTTATACCTTGTTGTATTCGTATTAACAATAAAATCATGGGACAGGTTTCGGTTTTTCAAATTTCCCTTTCGTTACAAAGATATGTATGATTGAAGTATTCAGATAAGAAAAAAAGTGAGTGCAGTGAGTTACTGAAAATCACTTTGCATTTTCGCTCATTACTTGGCCATACAATGTCCATTTGACTTGAAATTTTCACACAATACCCTGTGGACATATGAGATAACAACAATATACATTGCATCAACCATTCATCACTTTTTGCACATGTCAACAAAGTTACTAGATCCCTTTAAATAAAAAATGCAGTATGTGGTATATTGGTTTGGGCCTTCATTTTTAAACACAAAGGGTGTGGGTTTGGTGTCCTTCAGCAAGACCACCTAATCCACACTTGCTGCTCTCAACCCAGCTGTAGTAATTGGGGACTTGGTAGGAATGTATTCCTTGAAATGCACGAGTGCTTGAATAAGGCTGCTCGGCTAAAGCCATGGTAATAATGCTCCGAGCGCTTTGAGACTTAACTGTAATAAATAGATGGATGATTATTATTACTATTAAAGCTATTTCCCCAAAATGCTGAGTTCAAGGACATTTACAAAGAAAGGGTTGAAGTTCAAGAATCTTCTTGACGGAAGATTTTAGATTGATTAAATGGAAAACACTAAGTTGAAAGTGAACCATTCTAGCCATTGCCCTCCAAAGGTTCAAAAGTTGCCGTCACACAATGCATGCGTTGGATTGTTTGCCAGTGTTTTGAACATAAAGTCAAACCTGTATATATTGACCACCTAAGGGAAACATGAAAAGTGGTCACTGTAGACAGGTGACCTCTATAGACAGGTTCCTTAACATTGTTTTTTCTCTGCAGGGGATCACATTTGGTGGCCACTATACAGGGTGGCCCCCCAAAAATGGAACGGGGTACTTGCCATAATAAAAACAACATGATGACCAGGTTCACAGGATAAGGCATCTTTTACAAAGAAAAATGACACCAAGAACATTAATTTTGGTTGAGTAGTTTTTGTTTTAGATGTCTTAAGTGGGACCATGTCAGGTTCCCATTTTTGTCAATTTTTTACCAAGTCAGTGCCTAGGCTAAGACATGTTTGACTGTACTTTTTAAAAGTGAGCAAAGAAAAATGGGATTCCAACGGGATTCGAACCCGAGACCTCCGGATTGCCAGACCGGTGCTCTACCGACTAAGCTATAGAAAACCCTACGACGGCGTTCTTCCCAGATAATAATTAATTACAAAAAGCTGTATCGCTTTGGCGATCCCTCGCATATATCCCCAAGTTGATTTTAATCCGCTTCGGGTATATGTCAGGTTTATAAAGCTTCTGACTATTTGAGCAATGATGAATTAAGGGGTTTCTGGGAAGAACGCCGTCGTAGGGTTTTCTATAGCTCAGTCGGTAGAGCACCGGTCTGGCAATCCGGAGGTCTCGGGTTGGAATCCTGTTGGAATCCCATTTTTCTTTGCTCACTTTTAATCACAATATATTCTTGGTCAGTTTCTCTATATGTTTGAATTAACTGTACTTTTTAGTCAAGGTCATGCTGATTTCTATAGAGTGGAACATCGGTTGACAGATTACCATCAAACTTGGTACCTGAATTTATCTTGGGAAGGCAACTAATTTAATATATTTTGTGGTCATGATGAGCTTATGAAAAAGAAAAAAGAAAAAAGAAAAAAAGAAGAGAAATCACAAACAATTCTGTCAAAAATGCTGCAGAAATTGGATTATTATTTATTTGTTTGTATAACTTTTCAGTATAACAGATTATACTTTTGTTTTGTTTTCTTTTCTCTTCTCTCTACCGTTAGGCCATAAGGGGGAGATACCCTCGATGAGCCTCTGGCTTTTTGGTACTCCCCCACATTCTCATCTATTGTTTGTTTAGTAGACTTCTTCATCTCTTGTCTGTGCACCCCTAGTTTTTACCTGTACAATTTTCTTTATGTTGTTCTTGTAGTTGTAATCGCATCAGTTTTGATTCAATTGTATATTTGTTGTTTTTAATGCAGAATGTGGAAATAAAATGAAATGAAAACAAACAATTGATCATCGAATCAACACTGACCCCCTTTGCATAATAGTGCTAGCTCAGAGTGCGTATTACGCTACCTTTCCATTCATGGTTATGCGCATTAACAACTATTGCGCGCCCAAATGCAACTGTGTGCGTAATAATGTTAACCCTTTTGCTTATGGGAACCGGATGGGCTATGTACAAAGTCTATGGGGATGTCATAATCTCGTAGTGAACGGTGTATCAAAGTGTATAATTAACCCGCTTAATACATACACACGTGTAATTGAATGGGGAAAATAATTACATACAGTTCAGTGGGGATGGGCAAAGTCGAGTCAGGCGTGCATGCAAGTTAATTGTTGAATGACAAATTACTGTCGCGACCACGGAAGGACAACAATGCAAAATATGCACCATTTTAGGAATTTTAAAATTAGAATACCGCCATGTTATACATGAAATGCATCTTTAGAATATTCTTTGGAACTTATTGATATATTCACGGGTAAAAATATTCTGTATTTCTTTTTGAATTACTCTTTGGGAGATTGGGTTGAGTAGTTTTGCAAGCTAAAACAAGACCTCCGCTCGCAGAGAGGTTTTTATAACATGCATCTCTATGGACATTTTTTGAAAAAAAACAATATGATCTCCTGGAGCCCGCTTTGTTTGTTTTGTTTTTATTTATTTTGTTTGTTTGCTGAGCGGGCAAAAAATCAATATGATCGTCCGGAGCCCACTTTGTTTTGTTTTGTTTTGTTTTGTTTTTGTTTTTTCTGAGCGGGCAATATTGAAAAATTAGTGACCAGTCAATCAACCAATCAGATTGCAGGATTCTCAAAATGAGGTAAATGATATTTAATAACCTATTTCTGTGTTATTGCTTTCTCATTCGCCTTTTTGTTGTTGTATCAAATATATATAATACATACATCAACAATAATGAAACTCGGTGAGATAATGTAATTATGCAATATTTTGGCCATAGGCCTTTGTTAAACAAATACATTATTGCATAATTACATCTTTTCCTTACATAATACATATGTTCTACTATGGTCACACAGACTATTTCTGTGGTCACAATTTATCATGTATGGAATTGATTGTCTTATTCTTTTACATGATTATAACGATTGTGAAAATATCTGTCTAATAATGATAATACAATCATTTGATCTGTTCGAATCATTTGCTTATATTAAATGTATATACATATGAACAAAAATATTGCCAATATTTGTTGTTATATGATAGTGTAAATTCTGAAATATGTGTCAACATTGGATGTTTGAAATTATTATTATTTTATTAATAAATGTAATTCTTCTCTTGAAATTCTCTTATGAAATTCATATTTGTTTTTGTAGTGTAAACCTGACTCACACATCTCCATGTTTAATATGTCTATTTTGTTAATAAAATGTACAGTTATTTTTATTGTGAATCATTGACATACATGTAATGCACAGGTCTGGTAATTGGCACAATGATTGTAATTACAATATATTGTATATACTGATATATATGTCAACATTGGATGTTGGAAAACATTGTTATTTTTGTAATGAATGGAATTCGTCATCAGTTCTTTGTATAATAAAATGCATGATTTAAACAACAATTTGAAAGTTTATATATGACTCCCTTATTATGAATTCAAGAGTTTGTGCACTTAAGAAATAGTTGATGTAATCACATTTATAAACGATGCATTGTATATCTACATTAATTATTCAAAGACATTAATTAATTGATAATACATGTGTATTTATAACGCGCATATTATGTCTCTATGCGCTGTAAGAAATTGAAATAAAAGAAAGAAAGGTTCAGCATACTATACTGCGTAGTAATTATATATACATTCTAACAAGTACATTTGAAAGGTGCTATCCCAGAAGAGTGTACATGTACATGAAAACAAAATAAAAGGAAAGCGAAAGGTGCCTGACCTTATTGCCCTGTTTACCCGGCAAAAGTTGCCCAAGGGCAAGTCTAACCAAGCATATTATTCACAATTGGGCGGGCTCTAAGAAGATGTAGAGGAATGTCACTTATTTGATATTTAAAAGAAAACAAAACATACAACAAACAAACAAACCATCCCGAAATCAGAGTTTGTCTTCAGATATGAAGCACTCCTCTTGGAAAACTCACTACCCTTATGTGTGGACAATGGCGCATATTCTGGTTTATTTCAAAACATTTATTTATTACTAATATGGCTCGATTCGTATTACTTTGTTCTTCCTGTTTTGTTAGAAAATAGTCACTATCATCACCATCATCATCGTCGTCATCATCATTCTTATCCTTGTCATCGTCGTCATCACCACCACCATTTTTATTTATTTATTTATTTATTTCTTCCTCTATATACTTCCTCTAAAAGAAATTTTCCTTTTGCCATAATTTGTTCTAGGTCTATTAATCATTAATTGTTCACCAGTTCTTGTTTGATATACTTTATCACGCCTCCTAAAAATAATACTAATATATGAAGGACAGTTTTTATGTATAGCTTGATAAACAGTATGTGCTAACTGTTTTATCCTTCGGAGTTCCAAGTTATCTAAATGTATTTGTTCAAACAGGGCTACAGTTGGGTACATATAATCAACTTGAATTACTACTCTCAAAAAGCGATTTTGTAATGTTTGTAATTTATGGCGATTAGTTTGATTTGTATTGCCCCAAACAACGTTACAATAATCAAAATGTGGCTGTACAATTGATTTATAAAACATTAAAGCTGTTCGATTATCAATAAAATTCCGAATTCTTTTCAAAAGATAAAGCACCTTAAGCATTTTCTTATGAACATAAGTAACATGATTATTCCAGTCTAATTTCTCATCAATTATGACACCAAGATATTTACATGATTGAACTCCTCGTATAATCATATCATTAATACATATGGGATGGTTTTCAAAAAATACATTGCAACCTTTCAAACGTTGGGCTGATCCAAGCACTATGAATTCACACTTACTTATACCGTATTGACAGTTAATTTATTGCTTCTTAACCAAGCTGAAATTCGAACTAAATCATTATTCAATTTGTCCACAATAATATTAGGGTTGTTATTAGAATAATATAAGCATGTATCATCTGCATACAAGGATATATCACAGTCCGATAAACATTTAGGCATATCATTTAAGTACAGAGAAAACAACAATGGACCAAGTATTGTCCCCTGGGGGACACCACAAGTTACAGTTCGTTTTTGAGACTCAACTCCGTTCACAACAGTAAATTGTTGTCTACAATAAAAATAATTATCGAACCATTTCAGAGTGATTGCATCAAAGCCATATCATTTCAATTTATCCATTAAAATGGTATGGTCTACGGTGTCAAATGCTTTCCGTAAATCAATCATCACCGCTCCCGCTAAGTTTCCTTTATCAATTTCGTCCAGCCACTTTTCAGTTACCATGGTTACATGAAGTAAAGTTGTTTGTGTCGAGTGTTTGGGTCTGAAACCCTATTGGCAATTTGTCAAGATACTATTTTCTATTAAATATTTCATTAACTGGTCGGATACAACTTTCTCCAAAATTTTAGCTAAAATAGGAATAATTGATATAGGACGATAATTATCTAGGCTATCTGTATTGCCACCTTTAAATATTGGTGTTACTCGAGCAAGTTTCCACTGACTTGGAACAATTCCTAGCGAAAGAGATAAATTTACTATGAATGCAATCGGTTTAACATCGTAGAATATGAAACAATTTTTGCAGGGATATTATCAGGACCTGTAGCTTTGTCCGATGACAAATTTTAAAGCAATTTCATAATATCATCATCATTTATCTCACTAAAAGAAAATACGGAATCTACATGATTAATACCAGAGGTTGGGTTTTCAGCGTTGACGTCTGGCTGTTGCATTTGTTGAATATTTGTACCAATATCAACACAAAAATTATTGAAAGTATCAGAGAGATTAATACCAGTAAGACTTTTTCCATCAACATTCAAGGAGATTGGTGTATTTTGATTCTTACCCTTTTTTCTGGTAAGATGAATTTCAAGGATTTCCAAATTTCTTTAGTACATTTATTTGCTGTTTCAATTTTATTCATAATAAATTGCTTCTTTGCCTGACGGACACAGTCTGTAACATTGTTTCTTGCATCTTGATATTTCTTCCAGTCGTTTGATTGTTTAGTGTTTTTAGTTTTCTTTTTCTATTTTATATCTTTCTTTAATTAATTGCAAAATATCAGGGGTCATCCAAGGTGAGTCCCGACGTTTCACTCTAATTCTACGCAGGGGTGCATGTTTATCAATGAGTCTATTCAAAATCAATATAAATTGAATATATGCTTCTTGTGGGTCATTACATTCATAAACAGATTCCCATGAAGTATCGGCGAGGTCATTTTGAAAGTCTTGCAAATTAAATCGTTTATAATTTCGTACAATTTTATAGTTATGAACATTTTCATTTCCATTTTGAGTTTTACCAAAGACACCATAAATCAAATAATGATCAGACAATGATATTTCTATAACACCAGAAGAACATATTTTTAAAGGTACGTTTGTAAAAAAACAAATCAACAGTAGTGGAAGATTTATCAGTGACCCTAGTAGGGTCAGAGATAAGTTGAGAACAAGAGAAAGATTCCATGATATCTAAGAGTTTCTTTGTTTGCCATGATTTATGGGTGGCAGCAATATCACAATTCAAATCACCCGTAACCACATAGTCAACATTAAGATCATCTATTTTACCTGTTATGTGTTCAAATTTCTGAAAACATTCAAGAGGTGAATTTGGAGGTCTATACCAGCATACAATTAGGAGAGGTTTCTGTTTAGCGTGAGTGATTTCAACAATTAATAACTCTAAGTCGGTGTTTGATGCCAAGTCTTCCCTAATTATAAATGTAATACCGAATTTAATATAAAAAGCTATACCACCACCATTGCGGTTACGATCACGTCTGAGTAGTGTATAACCAGAAATATCAATTTCAGAATCATCAATATAGTATCACTCAAATGTGTCTCACTGAGTCCAAGTTATGGACAGTAAGAATTAATTCATCTATATGTTTTGTAAGAGACAATCAATTCAAATGGGCTATTTTAAGACCCTTTCCTAAAGATAGAGACACATTTGAAAGTGTGTTTTCAGAATATTGATTTATATTTGTATTTACAACATGCGTAGAGGCATTTAACACATTATCTATATCAGACAAATAATCATCAATGCATTCTTGATTGGGCAATTCTTTGAATAAGCACATAATCACATGTCCAGTCCTTATCGGATTGAAATACTGGGATAGGAACGTTAGAACAATTCAAGTGGCTCCATGACTTACAGCTAGTACAAAGTAGGGCATTTTGATGATTTTTTTACTGATTTTTTACAAAATATGCAAGGGTACTTTAATCGCGGCATGCACCGTTCGACAATAGTAATTAAACACTAAAACAAAAATAAAAACAAAACAAATGAAAAGTATAATAAGTTAGAAAAGTGTATGAGATACATGGAATGTATCAGCAAGTTCGTTGGTTTATAGTCTTTCAAGATCTTGTTTGCAGTGGATTGTCCTTTTTATTGTCTTTCCATTTGTGGCAGGGAGTAGGACGACGATCCGCCCATCGTAGGACCACGCCTCCTTTACCTTCACATGCCTTTTTTGCGGTCCATAGGAGGTCCTGGTTTGATGATGTCAGTGCTTCGTCGATTCCTATTCCGGTGCCCTTCAGCTTCTTTCGTGCACGGAGGACAGCGCTCCGTACACGGTAGGGTGCAGAATTTGGCTATGATGGCTCTCGGCTTTCTTGCTTTTGGCATCAGTAGATCGGGATTCGCTCGCGATTCCATTCCGTGGGATACGCGATATGATCGGTCAATGTCCGAGAGTCAGTGGCGTAGACAGGTTCTTACACCTGGGGGGGGGGATGATTTGCCGTTCACCGGACCAAGACCAATTTTTCGAGACCAAGACAATTGCTTGAAAGTCATCTCAGTGGGGGGGGGGGGGGGGGGGGGGGGTAAATGTTAAGATGATCATGGGACAGGGGACGGATCTAGCTTTTTGCCAAAGGGGGGGGGGGTTGAACCAATGGGACGATGCGGAGTGCCGCGAAGCGGCGAAAAAAATGTGGGCGTTTTTGGAGTTTTTGGCAGCCCTAGCAGCGAAGCGGCTCGAAAATTTTTGGACGTTTTGAGCGAAATTTGTTGGCATTTTTGCGTTTTTTTGCGTTTTGGCAGCCCAAGGGGGGGGGGGTTAAACCCCCTAACCCCCCCCCCCCCGCCCCCGTAAGATCCGCCACTGTGTGAGCGAAGTGGACTCATGCGGGGGGGGGGGGGGGGGGGGAGGGGGTTGTCCCCCTCCAACGCTAGAGAGATTTTTGCATTTTTAGACTTGAAATTGTGCATTCTAGTGCTTACCTTGATAGGAAGCGGCGATTTTTTTTTGCTTATTTTGAACCCCCATACCCCCCCCCCTCCCCCGTAGATCTGTCACTGATATGCACCCTCAACACAGGAGCGAAGTGACTAAGCGGCGGGAGGGCTCCCATGCAAGGGAGATTTTGCATTTTTGGACTTGAAATAGTGCAATCTGGTGCTTACCAAGGAGAGGAAATTCGGGCTCTACATTGACTGTGTCTGGGAAAGGGTGTCATGATTTGATCGACAGAAATTTTTAAATACATTTTCACGGAGAAAACAAATAGTTGACAAATATGGACCCCAACACAAATATTGTATTTATATGGAGCATCATACACAGTTCAAACTTAACCATTATGCCACATTATATGATCCGACAACTTACCCTATCGCCAAGAATGGAATCCGAGGGGTGATGAAGCTACCGAGGGCTGGGGCAGGGTCAAATATGGGAGGGTTTGAAGGGGGGGTATCCCTCCCACGGAGAAGATTTTGCATTTATATACCTTGAAATGTGCAATTTCGTGCACACCACAACAAGTAGCCAGAGCATTGCCAGCTAACTGAGCTACCGTGGCCGGTATACAGAAAAGAAATACTCACCCCTGACCATACGCAAATTACACAACAAACTGAGATTATCTGGTCACGCGCGTAGCGCGCAGCGAAAAGGCATGTGGTGATACAAATTACTTTTTTAACGGTAGGAATTAACAAGTCTTTGCTCATACAACTATTGTCTTTCCCAATCGTATACAGATACACACAAAAAATATTATATCCTTCCCTTAAACCTGGGGGGGATGATTGTACAATGCCATCCCCCCCCACCTTGTGAAGCTGGGGGGGATGCATCCCCCTCATCCCCCCCGTTGTCTACGCCCCTGTCGAGAGTGATAGTTGCAACACCCCCAGTCGCTCTCACTCGCCAAATGGGAGATGACGTCATCGGTGTTCTCTGACTCGTTCTCTTTTAGTGGCTTTCGTTTCTGGTCCTCCATATTCATCATATATATGTTTGAATTGAAAATGTAATTTCAAGTTCTATTCACAAAAATGAGATATATATATAGATATGTGCTAGTATGACGTATGCACGCTATATATAACTTTAAATGTGCATTAGTATTTGTGTTCGTAATGATAATCATATATAATAGTTTGTGAATAGTCAAATCAAATCAATCATGCTGATACAATTCCAGAGGTAAAAACAGTAAATTAAAACATGCACATACATATAAGGTTAGAGTTGGGTAAAATATGATGCCGATATTGTATATTCAGACGCAGTAAATAAGTCCTCTGACTTGCAGGGGGTGGGCTAATTCGAGTCAATAGTGTGTTAGCCTCGATCAGAGTCGATGTGCTTTCACTCCCTCAAATCACTTGACTCAAATCATCATCTTGACTCAAATCATCATCGACAGTGTCATCATCACCATCATCAACAATATCAACATCGTACTATCATCTCACCTACATCATCATCACATCATTATCACCATCGACATCATCATCATCATCCACATACTCATCATCACATCATCATTACCATCGACATCAATCCATCATTACATTATCATCATCAGGTTGATCATCATCATCATCTTCACAACATCATCTTCATCATAATCACTGTCGTCATTTACCATCATCTTCATCATATCATTGTGTCGCCGTCACACCGGAATATTATAAGTTAACTGTACACAGTCAGGCAATGAGTTCATTTCGCTCATTACTGTATATATAGTATCCAATTTGAAAGTGTGACAAAATACATAATATCAGTTTTTGTTGTAAATTTCATTTTAATTTCACTTATTTCATTAGTTCATAATCAACACTCAAGACAAGTGTGAAGTTTTATAGTTAATAATAATCATATTAGTTTGATTTATTATAGCGCCTATCATGATATAAAATAGGGTTTCCCATCATTTTAACACTTTTGTCCATTCAATTTCATTAATTTGTACTTCGTTCCGAGAAAACCAGAGCGGAAATCCTAGCTTCTATTTTGTCTTCCGTCGATCAATTTAACAAAAAGACCACACACAATTAATTAATTTTGTCACACATTTTCGTCCAATTTGCCAATCAAATTCGTCGGTCACAGTTGCTGAACACATAAACGCGAAAGCAATTTCGTCAATTGGCAATAATTTAATTAAAATTCGATTCAAATACGTCCCATGTATTTACGCTGTAATTTTCTGTTTTATATTGTCTTGATGTAATTGTTAATTGTAACATTAATCATTTAGGGGGTAACATACACATTGTATACACTCGGAAAACAAACTCACCACACGCACAAAAAACACACACACACACACACACTACAACACACACGCACACACACACACACACACACACAACACACACAAACACACACACACACACACACACACATCCACACACACACCACACACACACACACACACACACACACACACACAATGAGAAATATGGGGAATTTTTGGGATTAAAAACATAGAATTGTAAACCTTTAAAGGGATCTAGTCACTTTGTTGACATGTGCAAAAAGCGATGGGTGGTTGTACAAAGTATAGTGTTGTTACCTGATATGTCAACTGGGTGTTTGTGAAAATTTCAAGTTAAATGGACTTTATATTGGCCGAGTATTGAGCAAAAATGCAAAGTGACATTCACCACTCATTGCACTCACTTTGTACACGGGTTCTGACTGCTGACGGTCCATTGAATAATTTGACAATCTGAACACTTCAATCGTAAATACGTTTTAACGAAAGGGAATTTGAAAAACCGAAACCTGTCCATGCTTCTTTTTGTTAAAAGGAATACAACAAGTATGAGGGGAACCGCTAGAATTTCAATTGGATTTTTGAGGATTTGGACAATGTTACTAAATCCCTTTATATACAATTTTGTTTATGAGCCTCTTCGAACAAGTGTACATCCGTCCAGCAGCAAATAATCATAATTAAACCAAATCAGTTCGTATTAATTTTTGTTTATACAGGTGGTACGGATTCGTACATCAGACGCGCGTTGCCGTATTGCGATTGGGCCTTGCGCACGGATGTTTAAAGTCCGCACAAACATGAGTTTAGGTTATTAAAACACATACAAAATGAAAATGTGTCACTTGATGAGAAATAATGTTATGAATATGTATATACACGTTGGGAATGGTTTCTTTGTCAATGCATTTATAATCAATGTCTATGGAACCTCTTCGAACCAAGGTGTACATCCGTCACGTATCAAATAACAATAAATTACTCCAAGTCATCTCGTGAATAATGTTAAGTGGTTTAGATTCGTAATATCAGACGCGTGTTGCCATCTTGCGATCGCCTTGCGCACGGGTGATGGGAATACGTAACGGGCACGTGTTACACATCAAAAAAAAATAAACATCTTTTTTAAACAACCAAAAACGCTGTTTAAGCCGGTCCCATCTAACAACGTTGTTAAAAAATTGTGAACAACCAAGATCTGGTTGTCAAAATTTTAAACGCACCTTAAATGTTGTTAGAGGGACGGCCTTAAAAGCCAAAAATGCTGTAGAAGCCGGTCCCTCTAACAACATTGTTTAGAATTTCGAACAACCAACATCATGTTGTTTCAAAATGTTAAACACGTTGTTAGAGGGACCGGCTTAAACAGCGTTTTTGGTTGTTTAAAAAGTTGTTTAATTTTTTTTACTGTGTAAAGTGTGCATCAAACTAACGAAATAGTCGGACCGCTCTTGACATACCAACGCATATCAATCTGTTAAAGGGGTAGTTTGGTTTGTAATGCTGAACTTTAATAAACCAAACCTGGACTGTAACCTTATAAACTAATAGTAATTACTCCACCATGCTCAAATAGTAATACAAAATTACAAACGACTACGTAAAAAGCACGTTATCATTAAAAAAGAGCCCATTTAAACCACAAGAGGGCGCTTCTAAAAAGGCATCGGTTTCAAACCCATTTCCATACAAAATTATGCATGTGTTGTTTGATTGGAAAATAATGATTAAATAGAGAAATCATCAACAATAATGAAAAAACGATTTGAAAATGTTTGTAAAAGTGCTAGCATTTTAAATTTTTTTGAAAAAAAACGTCTAATTATTTGGGCCCCAAATAATTATATGATCAAATAGGATTTATTGATATTTTAGCCGTTTCTGTGTCGATTTTGACCAAATAAAGTTATTCTGCCATTAAAATTGGCATGTTCTCTTAAATCGGACACTCAGTTTTTCATTACCATCACAACAAAAATTGTGATGTGCAGCGCCCATCTCTACCAAAACTAAACTACCCCTTTAACAATAATGCGGGAAATACGTTAATCACCATGTATAATGGGGAAACGTGTATCATCAGCCTGTGAACCATAAATTAATCAAATGCGAATTCCATAGTCACGGGCTAATACGGATTCATTATCCATTCTTGTTCATGAAAATACAAATTGGATAGTAGTCACAAAAATGAAGGGTAATTAGTGGACCAAATAGCCGTGGTTTAATGAAGCGGAATTCGTATTTGATCCATCTAGCCTATTATCGTACATCCGACCGGAGCTGGAAGAAGGTCATATATTATAATATCACATATATTTAAACAACAATGGCCCAATTTACATGATTTAGCAGGACACTAAAGGGGAAAGCAAAACGGTAGCATTTTGCTTACCCGTGCCTGGCAAGAATATCTTAGAGTTGCCTAAACAAATTTGTTCGCAGTATATGAAATCCCCGTTCCCAGCTGGTCGCAGTAAATCCCGTTCGTGCTTGTGCGCAGTCCCATAATTTTTCCCCGCTTATACCATCGACATGTATGTTATTTTCTCACGAAAACCACAATACAACCGATTCGCGCTATAGTTCGCGCTTGTTAGCAGTAATTAGCATTGTCCCGCGCTAATTAGTAGACGACTATATTCATGATGACCAGGACGGTGTACTACCCGCACGACGTTCGCAAGAAGGCTGCGCATATTAGTCTTACTTGCGGTGCCGTCGCTTGCTAAGTAGTCTTGAACGTTCAATAGCAAGTACATAAGACCTAGACGCACTTTCAGCGAAATTTGAACTAAGCATTTTATTGTCAATGATGTATAGTGCGTTTAACGCACGTGCTCACTCAGATGGCTTGCGCACATCTGGTGAGTTGCATTGCCTTCACGTCACCAAAGTCGTTGAGAGTTCAAATCACGTTATAAGACCTTATAAGATCGCACTTACGCGAACAATTCGGGAACGACGCGAATGTACAAAAAGTCAATTTATTATACCGTATTCTTATGTACAATGATTTTGAATCTGATTTCGTTTTCAACAATTGGTTAGTAATTGTGTTTGTAATAGTAAAGGCAATGGGATTAAAGGGTACCACCGGGCATTATAAAAAACAATGCTTAGTTGTGTTGGTACTATAATTGAATATCAAACATACTCTCATGGGTCTGATATGGTACTGTAATTTGAGAAACAATGCAATAATTACTACGACCCCCCTACGGAACCACGGCTATTAGTGTTCGCGCGCGCGACTTTTGATTGACGAC
>JBAMJV010006210.1:0-97500 GCA_037951105.1 Echinarachnius parma
GTAGTTAATACACCATAACACTTCATTTGCATTTCAGAAACTCCTTTGTTTCCTTTATTTAAACCAAATTTATGAGATTCCAAGTCAATTTAATGTTACTTCTATATGCAGCAAATTTCTTCTGAAAATATTGCTTCTTCACATTCCTTATTGTATTATTTAAAGTATTTCTAAAGCCTTTATATTTTAATTCATTAAAGCTGCTAGGTTTATGCAAAAATTTCTTATACAATAATTTTTTTAAATTTAATGGAGCGTAATAAACTGTCAGTCATCCAGGGATTTCTCTTATCCCGGCGTTTCTTCTTTAAGGGAAAATATTTATTAAAGAGACCTAACAAAACAGATTCAAAATAATTATAAGCTTCATTAACATTTACCATACCATAAATATTATCCCAGCAGAACGAACCAAGATCTTTCTTCAGTGCATCAATACTTTCTTTATTTACACTTCTCACATAAACATCAGTTTTTACTCTACCATCTTTGCTTTGATTATTGAATTCAGTTAGCTGAAATACAGGTAAGTGATCAGTAATATCACAATAAAACTGTCCACTTTGAACAGGCTTATTAAACTGGTTCGTAATAATATTATCCAACATAGAAGTAGTTGCGTTAGTAATGCGTGTAGGCCTTGTTATAAGAGGTAGGCAGTAATTACTAAATAGAGTATTAACAAAGTCAGTTACATCATTATCGATGCTATATTTCAATAAATCAATATTAAAATCACCCATAATATATATCAATTTATTTCCTTCAACAACGGGGAAATCTTTAAGTCAAAGGCCTCATTGAAATTACGCAAATTTGTACTGGGAGGCTTATACACGACACCAACAACAATATTATTCCCTACAGACTGACAAATTTCAATAAAAATAGATTCGTACAAAGCATCACCATTTACCAAATCAGGTCTCTCAAAATAAGTGTAGGAGTCCTTTACATATAAACCAACCCCACAACATAATCTATCGTATCTATTCAAACACACAGAGTTATAACCTGGCATATTAGGCAGTTTGTCAGCATCTCTCAGCCAAGTCTCAGATAAGCCTATAACATCAAAATCAAATTCAATCAAGTTTAAGAAATTGGAAATTTGATCAAAATTCTTATGAACACTCCTTGAATTAAAGTGTATAGAAGAAAAATGAGCTTCACGAGAATTTACATCCTTGAACTTACAAACAAATTCATCAATATCATAATACTTGGATTGCAAATTAGAACAATTTTGAAAAAAATTGCATCAGGATCAAGACCCCTATTACCAAATAGGTTTTCCTCAACTGCAAAACCATCAAAGTGCAGGTCTTCTAATCTATCCTGACTGGCACTATTTAGTTTCATATCATTTAGTATAAATTGAAAGTTTGCCTCATCAAGGTGAGTAAAAGGTAAAATATTGACAGAGCATGAGATACAAGAGGAGTAATATGCATTCCAGGCCAATGGATCAATATGACAATTACATAAATTGCAATAGTACATTGCATTCAATCTATCCACAGACATAAGAAAGATTGATTATTCACTATCATCAATTCATCATGAGGGATTGCAAGTGAAAATGTATCAATTTTTCATATACCCTTGAGTGTAAACAAAGGGTATAAATGGTGTTGCCATGGAAACAAATACATATGAAACAGTATAACAGGAAACACATATAAATGTACATGTACACATGGTCACATAGCAGTGTGACAGTGCAAATACTAATTATCAACATATTAACACCAGAAGACAGATTATTTTTACTGATGTAAAAATATCTCAGGCGGTCTGACCACCACTTGGAACTGGCTAAAACCCTTTAAAAAAAAATCATGGTTATAAATGCCAGAAAAAAAACATGTAGCCTAGCATGCAGAAAGAATAGTTAATTACTGAACTGTCAATGCAAATTGCAAAGTTTAAAGTTAGATCTAGTCCATGAACACGAGAACAACACGCAGTGTTCGAAAATGTTCCAGAACAAAGGCAGAGGCTCTAGTCTTGAGCATTCCAACGTGTAGAGCCTTTCTCTTTCCATTTGAGAACAAGCTTTACCCCTTGGAGGACAATCTTGGTGGACACACCTCTTTCCCTGCGGAGCTTGAAAGCTTCTGTAGCTAGGATATCGCGACGCACCTTGATGGCAGGAGGCAGATCAGTCCTCACCGAGATCCTGTGAGGAGGAGGGCCGGGTTTGGTGGCTGAAGCTCTCACGCGCAGCTCGGAAGCGTTGAGCACAGCATCACGGTCTGGCATGGTGACAAATTTGGCAATGATGGGAGAAGGTGGGGACCCCTTGGACTGGGATGGCCCTCGAGCTTCACCATTTGGACTGCGACGTGGTAATCTGTGGGCGTTGATTAGGGAGATTCCAGCTGCACGTCTTTCATCAAGGCCTAGCGTGACAAAGGCCTTCCGCAGAACGTCGAAAACATCCTCATCCCGACTCTCCGTAATGCCATAGAAAAGAAGATTGTTTTTGCGGTTGTAGATTTCCATGAGGGTGATCTTGTTGTCCAGCTGAGATATCAGGTCTTTGGTGCATTTCTCTAAGCCAGGGAGGTCGTGCATTTCAATTTTGCTGATTTTATCCGAATTGAACTCAAATGCACCCTCTAGATCCTCAATCTTCTTGCTCATGGATCGGACTTCCTCAGACAAGTTGTCAAGTTTGCCACAAATCTTATTTGATAAGTCAGAAAGGTTATTATGTAGATCAACTAGAGTGAGTTCAGGCGATCCATCATACTCAGTATCAGCAACTCCCACCACAGGCACATTCTGCCTGGGCTTGCCAGGCCCAGACTTATTTGACTTTGATCGATTGGACATGCTGACGCTGTGTCAGGACAAAAGGATACAAATCACTCAGTCTCTGGTTATCAGCAAGGTCAGCAAAAAGCCAAAAGACAAATAACAATAGCTAGGATCACATTTAGTCCGTGTGATAGAAGGCTAGATGTTTTGTGCAGTAAACAGTAACTGGGTACTCACCCTGCAATAAATGATACGTATGGTATACTAGCGTGTATAACGTAGCGTTCAAATCGTGTGCATCGCAGTTCATTGCTCACATGGTGCAGTCATTGCAGTGTAATTTGTTAACACACGTCCAGGCTGCACGCGCCCCGTCGTTATGCACGAAACATGATGGCTTGCAAGTCTTGTGTATTTGAGGGATCTAAAGTAGTCCAATAATAAGGGAGTTCGTAGTTACAAACTGCGCATGCGCCAATTTCTGAGACGAAAATTCACTGTACCAAAAACATCGATATTGCCCGTTGTCCCATAGACCTTCGTGCAATTATTGCCACATTTGAAAGGCTTATGCCGAAAGGGTGGGTAGCGTCGCGTCGCGTCGCGTTGAATGGAACGCGACCATTCGTCCAAAGCCCCCCCCCCCCCCGGTTTTGCCGAAAGGGTGTGTTGGGATCGTTAAGGTGCGTCAGCTCAGATAACGCTACCAAATGGCACATACGGGGGGGGGGGGGGGGGGGGCTTATTCCGAATGTACGCGTTTAGTATGCATACAAAGATGTGTACATCAAAGACGCGTCCGTAAATTGCGCCATTTCAATCTCTGAGTTTTTGTTTCGCCACCACGACGAAACACGTGTTATCCTATGAGAGACCGACTTTTCCAGAAGATGGGATTTTATAGCGCATGGTTGATTGATTGAACCGATGCGTAAGGCGTGCGTGCTTCGGATGTAGTGTAGTCGATATAATTATGAAGCATTATTATTGCGTTTGTAAAATATTATGATGTCCGATTCCCACGCTCTATATATAGTTTACCGCGTTTTGCGCATTCAAGGAAATGGGTTTGTACAACCGCCTTGCGTTGTATAATGAAGCTCAGTTGCGAGTCATGTGTGTTCGATTGTGTACCTGAAAGTATATAAAACGTATGAAGGGCCTATTTTTTAAAATCAAAATACACATTTACTAAAGATTCTACATCTAAGACTTGGAATAGTTTACCTTCGGAGTTAATTCATTTGAGTCTGATCCATTGGCGTACCCAGGGGAGGGGATTTGGGGGGGGGGGGGGGGGGTTCAACACCCCCTCCCCTTTTTGACCAAATAATGACTCTTTTTGAACCCCTTCTTTACAATTTTTTGCTGGTCTCGAGACCACATTTAAGCCCTCGAAAATTGTAATTGTACTTGGTCTCCGGCTTCAAAAAATGTATACGGCCACCCCGCCCCCCTGCTTAGATAAATTTGTCAGACGACATTCCCCCCTCCCCACCCTGAAAAAATCCTGGGTACGCCACTGGTCTGAACACCATCATTCGGGTTTGTGTCATTTCAAGTTTCGATTACACACAAATTAATTTAATCTTGAGTACACAAGATATGACGTCATACAAATTTTTTTTTTCAAATTTGAACTTCATTGACCGAAAGAGCATACAAAATAATGTCCAAACACCCAAAATCAATTAAATATGTTAAGAATTGGCTGAGATATGCCTAATCGCATGATTTTTTTTGTCAATGGGAAATCAGTGCTTCCAACGCACCCTTTCGGCAAAACCGAGGGGGGGGGGGGGGGGGCTTTGGACGAATGGTCGCGTTCCAGTCAACGCGACGCGACGCGACGCCCCCAACGCACCCTTTCGGCAAAACCGGGGGGGGGGGCATTGGACGAATGGTCGCGTTCCAGTCAACGCAACGCGACGCGACGCTACCCACCCTTTCGGCATTTGAAACGTGTTTTCACGGGAAATTTGGCTAGAAGTCATAAATGTTTTCCTGAATTAATCATAATGGACATCTCATATACATAATATTTTTATTCTTACAAAAATTATTTAGCCTGCTTTAAGTTTGAAAATTAAAATGAATGGTTATATTCATTCAATTTGAAATATTTTAGGATTAGGGTGAGTCTTTTTTTGTCAGGTCTTTCAAACGTAACGAAACACAAGGAGAATTCACGCACACACGCGGAAATTCTGCATAGAGCTCCTGTACCTTAAATGCGTGCGTCACAGGCTGTGCCGTAAACGTACGCGTAAAGCCTCAAATTTGGTATAATCTTCCGAAAACCCGATTACGTCCGTCGCTCCATGGGCTAACTACGAACTCCCTTCTTGCAAAAAGTCAATTATTTATACTGCGGCTTCATGAGGGGGATGAAACACAGGTTTCTAGGTGAACAGGTTGCCATGGTAGTTACAGAAGACATGATTTTAATGGCTAATAATGACTGTGAGCACTGGAAACTGGATGCCTTTTCTTTTTAAGAAACTAACACAATGGCGCTTGATATCTATGTTACACAAAATTCCACTCCACGCCCATATTGCATCATTGGTATTCAACATGTAGTCATCTATAACTGCGTTGTACTCAAAACTACTCATCACACCACTTTGCTTTATCCAGCTAGTGTCATATTTCTTCTTAATGAGCACTTTTACTTTCGGAAAGCATATCATGAATGATGTAGCCGCAGACAATCGGACAAAAGGAGGGGGTGGCAAAAATGGAAGGGATTCCCATTTTGAAGTCACGCAATTTCTCAGTTATGATCATTATGACTTTGGTTTCTTTAAGGTACAGTGGAACATCACTTTAACAAGGACCATGAGACCGTAAACATAACCTTGCTAATATATCAGGTATCTTGTTTTAATAATTAATTTGCTTAATTTATAAATCTATGATTTTTTACGAAATACAATCATAGGAATAACGAATCATGAATCAGGGTAAAAGACTAAATCACATAGAGAGCAATAAAACCACTTTATTGTATACTTGAGTTTTTTTTTAAGAGGACCTAGAATATTTACCCCCCCCCCCCGTCCTCCCCGAGAAGGGCATACTACACTAGAACTGTGTGGGTATTGGTTTCTAGAGGGGGTGGATTTTTCACCCCTTCCCCCTCAGCTACTAATTAATAAAGATATATATTAATCTATAAGCGTTTTAATTATGGCGGAAGTAAACGCAATAAATGGAAAGGTTCTTGTGCTTTGTCAATTGAGGCGACACGACGACGAGGATTCAGTTTCAGGTCTTCAGGATATGCTATTATGTTGCTTAACCCTAAAAAGGCCGATCTATATGCAGGCGTGGATTTGTATTAAATATATGCTGCACCTGAACAAGGATCCACCAACCCAGAGAGAGCTAGTCCCTTCGTCTCTACTCTCCAAATACCGCTGACCACACGATCCAACCCGACGGACGATTACAGATCTGAACTATACTTCACTCAAATTGATATTCACGCCTTGCTTTAGTTCAGATACGCAGTTGTTAGTCTGATTGTGTAGTGTGTGGGGGCCTGACCCTCCCCGTCGCCCCTAATGTCCTTAGAACGGGGGGGGGGGGGGGGGGGGGGGCTTGAGCCCCTAAGAATAAAATACAAAACACAAAAACAATATAACAAAACATGAGGAGGAAAATCTGTGAAAAAAAGAAAAGAATAATATAAGGTGTGCCCCCCCAAAAGTGTGCATGCCCCCCTCCACTGAACTCAGTTACCGAGAGTCCCTAAGAACTGACATCTTCGGGGCTGCAGGTAGGACATGGGGACAATTACACCCGCCCCCTCCCCCCCAAAATAAATTAATACAAAATAAAAATAAATTTAAAAAAAGGAGACAAAAAGGGATCTTCAATCCGTGTTGGCACCGTGAACGTGTGACAGCCCCATAACAGGTTATATGTGGGCGAACGGTATTCATGACTGATATGATATAAACCACATAAAAGAATAAACACAATTGCGAAATACGATTGCACCTAATGGAAACACTTCTACTTTGATTGTTTGTGATTGTGTTTGTTATTGTAGTATAAACCGGATATGTATAAGTCCAGATGCTAAGATAAAATAAACACAACTCTTGAAAAAATAGGGATCAAGTTCTAGTGGCAGGTTTATGTAGGATATTTGTATATCATGTACCGTATAGTAGTACAGGCCGACAATCATGATACTGTACGAGACAACAGTTACATGTTTTTTCCCCCACATGAGCGTAGGGGCACTTTTTTTTTATCAGGGGGGCTGAGGTCTTTTGCCCAAATATTTAAAAAGCAA
The DNA here is from genome assembly GCA_037951105.1 of Echinarachnius parma. Taxonomy (NCBI): domain Eukaryota; kingdom Metazoa; phylum Echinodermata; class Echinoidea; order Clypeasteroida; family Echinarachniidae; genus Echinarachnius; species Echinarachnius parma. The sequence goes on from JBAMJV010006210.1 coordinate 7,076, forward strand.
AACAAAAAAGAAATAAAAAAGGGTCTTTGCGACGCGTCTTTAATGCCCGAAATGATATGTTTGTATAGTTAAATTACAAATAACACATTTTGGCCGATCATGAGGCAGTTTTGCCCCCAAATAACATGACTGGCCCAAATGCAACATGAATTTGCTTGAATATGACATGAGTTTGCCCAAATATGACATGACTGCCCGAATGTGACATGGTTTTGCCCAAATATGACATGACTTTGCCCGAATATGACATGGTTTTGCCCGAATATGATATGGTTTTGCTCGAATATTGCAGGGCTTTGCCCGAATATGACATGATTTGCCCGAATTTGAGGTGTTTTCCCCCTGCATATTATGACAGTATTCAAAACTCCCGGGGTGCTGCAGCCCCAACCCCGCCTCCTGTACGAACTCTATAAAAGTTACAAGTGTATACTAAACCATCAACAATGATCAGGCAACGTTCGCATCGAAACTGGTGCATTACTTCAAGGACAAACTGGAGAGGTCTTTTCTGTCGGTTTCTGTCAATGTTTTGATAGACTGCATGGTTTCTTTTATTTCCATTGAATTTGAAACAAAAATAGATTAATGGCACAACTGAAAATTACATTTAAAGAAAACTGCAAGATCTAAAGCACACAAAAAAGCAACGAGTGAAACTACACCTCACCTGGCAAGTATAATTATAATAGACAAGAAAAACACTTGCAAATATAAGATACTCCTTATACTGCGTATGATTCACGTTTGAGACACACACGTTTGTTCCCTTTCAACATGTCTAGATATAAAAAAATACAGAAAATATATCCATACAATCTTTCTTATATGAGTTATCAGGGATACTTAAACTTATTCAAATCATCTGAACAGTTTCCAGTAGGAAGATGTGGCTTACTATGTGGCTTACTTATTTATTTATTTACGTTTGATTTCAACAGGGTGGCCATTTCAGTTAAACAACCGGTCTTCCAAGGGGCCCTGCATACCATTCAAAAGAACACAATGTACAATTTTGAATACACACAAATACAATGCGAATCAATATAAATGAAATACAAATACAGACTTTTTAAAAAGAATAAAAAAATAAAAATAAATACATTCTTGTCAACGTATCAAAATTCGGTCGCAAAATGTGTTATCCCATTGCCAACGGGATCTAATGGGATCCACAATGGGAGTGGCAAAATCCAGTACGGAATAAATATACTACTTAAAGTGGACTTCCACACGATTTCAAGCTTTTAATGATTGAAAGACAGATATTCTAGGTCAATAAACACAATTTTGTATAAATAAAGTATGATTGTGGGTTCTTATAATTGGCTTTGAAATTCTAATGACACAAATTCGCGAGCGAGCTTGTTCTATCCCACAATGCATCAATTTGTGACGTGCGACCCTCACTATGCGCCTATCTATGTTTTTACACTGCAGCGAATGTGTTCTTTTGATCGGACCAATACAATGCTCGATCATGAATAGTTTAGTCCACGATATGCGCCACTCAACCGTGCCTTTGAGCATTACTGCATTGTTGAACCGTTTGAAAATACTTGCCTGCCCGAAATTGTAACACGTTTGGCTTTCATTGGAATTTGAATAGACACAAAGTCCTGTAAACGTGGTTATTGAATTTGCTGGCTCTGCATGACCGGCTATTATGAATGACACATGCAGTGATCACAATGCAGTGGCACCGGATTCAAGCCTACTCAAGAAATTGAGCAAAGTGAGGGTGCTACGTAAGGGTCTCATGATTGTGTGCAGTAAATTTAATTATTTCCTCAGAGTTAATGACATTAGAAAAATCTCTTAGAAATCAACCAAAGAGAGTCAAATCCTGAAAATATTCAAGCACATCCCTAGATTTATTTCCAATATACTGTATTTTGTTTTAACTCGTCCGGAATTCTCCTTTAAAAATTTTAAAATGCAAATGTGAACAATAGCCCACCAGAGTTTTTACGGGAATGTCAATCAAGTGGTTCACTGCAACTCAATAACCAAAGAAGAAAAAAACCTTTTATTATTTTAGTAAAACGTTATACATGTATCTTTGAATAAGTAAGTACAATTTACTATTGATGTGCGTTTTAAAAATCGTGTTTCCGTGACAAACGATTTTTAATGCACTTGGAAAGTGAAACAAATTAATCATCGCAAACTTCAAAATGCTAAACGAGATCTAAATTTTGATGGGTGCCGAAACTTGAATTTAGTTTTAACAAGAAATTAGAAATGCCACGTATATTGCCACGGTCACTGCGTGGGTGAATAAATAAATATACATTATTTTGTTATCACCCGGTTATTTGAGGGTTAACGTGCCTTTGAGAGTGAATGGCATTTCAAGTTTGTTATTGTCTTTATGTTAGTACATTAACTATTGAAATGTCACAGGCTCATGCATCGCCTGATAAATTAATTATGTTATGAATATTTAAAGGTTTAGAGGCTTGGATACGAAGAAAACTTTCATAACAAGAATATACGTACTTTTAATGGGAATGATTAATACATCTTTGCAATCAAACACCAGGGCAAAGTCTTTAATCTGACATGCGATTCCCAGGCTTCACTACTTTTGTCAAAGGATCGGCCATGATCAGTTTGATTTGATAAAATCTTATGTTTTAGTTCTTCGCCATCCTTCCACGGAGGAGCATCACTGTTCTACGTACTTAGACTTACAAGCTAAGTTATTCAACAATTCATCTGAGGTATTAAATTAGTGTTGACTACACGCTACTGAGATGGTTGCGATGGCTCTGAATCACCCGGTGATAACTTCTCTTGTTCTAATGACATCGATTTTAACCCCAACAACTATGGCAAGTCCATCCAAGTCCACCCACATATACCGTAAGTACAAACATATTCTTTAAATAATACAATTTGAAACCCAGGGGGTGTTTCACAAAAGTCCTAAATTGAACTTAACTCTAAGTTGGACTTCAAGATTATGGAAAGCCATTAGTTACTTTGAAACATTTTTGTAATAATAATAAGTTGAACTTAACTCTAAGTTGGACTTAAAGATTATGGAAAGCGATTAGTTTCTTTGAAACATTTTTGTAATAATTTTTTTTTTTAAAGGCATAAAATGTTGATTCAAATCATTAATATATTCTATTATAAAGGAGATTCCATGTTTATTGATGTAAAAGTTATAATTTTGATTCCAAGGCTACAATCGGCTTACCATAATATTTAAGTTCAACTTAGCATTTTTGTGAAACGCCCCCCTAGGCCTAAGTCGAATTTTGATGCTTTATGGCTAATTAATCGAGTCATTCAAAATAGTTATAATGTAATATGAAGCTCTGGACCCATATTCATAAAACCGCACTCGCTTAGCTTGATTACAAATCGATTTCAGAGCTTAAAAAGTATGAAGCATAACGTGTTCTTATTCAGTAACTATGCTTATTCGGGCTTATATCCTACTAATTAGCCCCATATGGAAGTTTACTAATCTCGTCATACTTAGCCCATTCATAGAAATATAGATTAAGAAAAAAAAACATAGCTTGATAGCCCTGATCATTAATTCGATTGCAATGATCCATGGTGATCTGGACCCAATAGCCTTCTTGCTGGTCTTCAACGACGCGTCAATACGAAGACTTCAAGCTGTACAGAATGCAACTGCTCGCTTACTCACAGGAAGGACAAAGTTCGACCACATCACACCAACCTGGGAAGAATGGCTGCATGTTGAGTTGAGTAAAGGAGAAAGTTCAATGTCTTACTTCGGACTTTCGAGGCTGTCCAAGATCAGGCCCCTTCATTGGGAAAAACAAGTGTCAGTCTCGTCCACGTCTATACGCTCATCAGGGGGGCGTTGCACAAAACTCAAAACGCAAAGTTGCGTTTGATTTTTGACGCAAGTCACCAAAAATCAAACGCAACTTTGCGTTTAAACGCAACTCCATTGCATAAAGAGTTGAGCTTCTTTGCGTATGATATCAAACGCAAGTCAAATTATGTTATGGATCATACGCAAAGTTGCGTTTGATCCGGATGTTTATGCAACGGTCAATTGCGATCAAACGCAAGTTGCGTTTGATTTTGCGTTCGATCAAAGGCAAAATCAAACACAACTTTGAGTTTTATGCAACGTCCCCCAGGACTTCTTCTCTAAGTCCCACGCACACGACTACGGTATGGTGATCGATCGTGCCTTCTCTTCAGCTTCCCCATGCACACCTCTGGAACTCCCTCCTTCACGTTCTTCGCAACACTGACAAACTTGAAGGTTTCAAAGCATTTTAAAGAAAATGTGCAGTAAATGAGTAACCTTTTACAGGAGCGCCTTTGAATGTTTGAAACAGATAAATGGCGCCATACAAATGCTGTTGATCATCATCATCATCACGTGAATGCAGTGGAAGTCATGTTAGTTGTTAAAGCTAATATGTTTCCGTTACAAATTATCTTACACGAATGATATATGTTCAACATTCTCAAATAACTCTCATAAACCAAACACATGAAGGATCTCACTACATTTCTACAAAGAACATTTTGTATCGGATAGTAGTTCAGGTTAGTTGTTGAGGCCAATGTTTCCAATTGAATTCTGATTCCTCGTACACTAATATGTGTTTTACATTGCTGTCCAGCTCTCAGAAACCAAACCCTTGGATAGTCTCACATTATTTATTCAGAGATTATATTGTGTATTGGTTCTAGTTAGTTGTTGATGAAAATGTTTCTATTGAATTTCTGTTTCCTCTTACATTAATATGTGTTTTACATTCTTGTGCAGCTCTCATAAACCTAACCCTTGGAGGATCTCAACGCATTTCTTCGGAGAACATATTGGACACCTTTGACGGCGTCCCAGGATCTCATCTGTTATCGTGGACATGGCGAATCATTACCGCAGAAAACAGGCGACTGAACGTAAGCAAGTTTCAAAGATCAATGTCATTGTTAATGTCAAGGTCAAATTCGAGGTCAAGTTTTATTTTTAAATTTCTAGTAGCAGGAACAAGCAATTATACAACCTCTCAAAATATAGTAACAACATGATAATGTCCATCGAATAGGTTGTTTTTTCTAATGAAAAAACGATACCAAGAGCAGTAATTGTGGATGTGCAGTGTTTGTTTTAGGGCGCTTTGAGTGAGACCATGTCAGGTTCCCATTTGTTGACAATTTGTACCTAGTCAGTGTCTGATAAATGAGACTTACTGCCTGTCACACTATCGAGCAACTATGCCCATTCTCTTGGCACCGCTCGGCACAGAGTTGAATGCACACTAATGGCGCGTGGATTGCTCGCGTGTTCAGTGGTATGACGGGCAGTAAGTGCGATTTATCAGGCACTGAAATTGGCAAAAATGGGAACCTGACATGGTGTTACTCACAGCGCCCTAAAACAAAAAACTACACAACCAAAATGATTGTTCTTGGTATCGCTTTTCATTGGAAAAGAAACTCTATCCGATGGACATACTCATTTTGCAACTATATCTTGGGAAGTACTCCGTTCTGTTTGTTGGGACCACCCTGTATAAACAAGTGGGTTCAGGGTTCGAAGCCAAATGATGCCCTGACATTTATACAGGTTTATTAGTATAGTAAAGGAAATTAGTATACATTTCCGCTCGCTACTTACAAACTTGGTATGGTCTCAAGGGAAAAACTAATCTGCACTTTGTGTTCCAAAATGTGTTTGCGTGCGTCTCTTGAGTGGAAAGTTAATACAGCCACACGATAGTATAGTGATCCAGTTTGTAGCTTTATTGCACCTTTATGTTCGAATGCAACATCACGTAGCAACAGCCGTTTTTTTTAATGGATGCAACTTCTGACCCAAACAAACAAGGAGTAAAATCCATTCGTGCGCACACATGCGCACACAGAGCCGACTCGACCCGATCCGACTGGTTTTCAGTCATAGTAGGCTTGTTAAGGGCCAACAATATGGGCGTTGACTGCATTTTGGAGTACGATTGTTTTACTTGGCACACATATTCCTTGGATCAAAAGAAAAAAATTCATTCAAAGGGACACTCTGTATCTATGCAAATTAGGCCTAATTTCCATAATTTATGCAAATTTATTCATGAAAGTGGGATATTCTATGAAAATAGTGTTTTTATATTCCTTGGATCAAAAGAAGAAAATTCATCCACAGAGACACACTGTATATATGCAAATTAGGCCTAATTTCCATAATTTATGCAAATTTATTTAAGGGAATGGGATATTCTATGAACATTTTGTATTTATTGAGATATTTGAAGGAGAAACATTTTTAAATAGATGACCTAGTGTGTATCAAGGTCAGTGGATCAATCTAGCAGATTTTGTTAACGTTTGGTGACCGTCTAACCCCTCAAATTCAAGATGGCTACCGGCAGCAATGTTAAAATTCGCATATTTTGTGTTATTGTTGAACTCCATATCTGCAGGCTATGATATGTCTAGTAAAATCATCACTGGGATGTAAAAATCAATTGTTGACCCATCCTTGGAACAAACTAAGAAGATATGTCAAAAGAGACACACAGTTCCTATATATATAAATTAGCCTTATTTGCATAATTTATGTATTATGACACAGGAATGTAATTTACTATGACATTATGATCGTCTTCATTGAAATACTTGAATTTCAACATTCCTGCGGCAGCTACATTGGATTCGTGAGACAAGACGACTGCCAATGCTGACAATAACCTGTTAAACTATTTGTTTACTTTGACTTACCCTAGTTCATCAACTGCAGAAGTTAAAACATCAATTATTTACATAAAGACTACAATTTCATAATATATCACATTTGTGTACTAATTTATACATTATGCAAATTTGTCTAATTAACATCTATAAAGTGTGCTTCTTTTGATAATTCTTCTTAGTTTGTTCCAAGGATGGATACAAAATTGATTCAGACATCCAAATCATTGTTAAAATAGACACATCACACATGTTTGTACCATGATTAGTTAAAAAGTAAGATAAAATATACAGAATTTAACAATCCTGCAATGGCCATCTTGGATTTGAGTGACTAAGTGGCCATAAAGGGTTTAGATAATCTGCTAAATTTTACCCACTGGCCTTGATTTACCCTAGACCATCTATTTCCAAAGTTATTCTCCGAATTATTTCAATATCATCATCATCAAGTTCAGGTGGTGCTGTGTAGCGCTGCCGTGGTCTTCACGAGAGCACGCCATGCAACTCTATCTTCCGCCAACCGCGTTGCACCCTTAAACCTTAAGTCTGTAAAAAACACCATTTTCATAGAATATCCCATTCCCATGAATAAATTTGCATAAATTATGGAAATATGCCCAATTTGCATAGATATACAGAGTGTCTCTTTGGATGAATTTTTTTTCTTTTGATCCAAGGAATATGTGTGCCAAGTAAACCAATCGTACCCCAAAATACAGTCACGGACCCCTTAACAAGTCTACTATCAGGCTTGAGTCGGTTTCGCTCAGTCGAAGCCGATTTAACATGTTGAATCGGCCTCATGTGATCTCCGACTGGCTCTTGACCGGCAAAACATGAGTCCTGAAGTAACGTATATTGAGCTGAACCGACTAAACACAAATCGGATTGGGTCTAGTCGGCTCTGTGTGCGGAGGGCTTAAGCCGTTGGGGCCGTCTCCGGATGACGACGACGCGCGCACGGCGTCTCTCACGCGCTTAAAGATAAGTGACGTCACACCTTGCCAACCACGTGATTTCCCCGTTTTATGCCCTCACGATCATCCCTTTCATATAATGCCATTCTGGGTCTCCTTCTCGAGCTTCGACACGAAGCAGAACCCTAACCCTAACCATTCGGTGACGGGTCATCCCCGGATGACGGCGTGCGCAGCGTTTTTCCGCGCAAACTTTGTCACCGCGCTTGATCAGTGACGTCACTCGTACCAACCCTGATTTATATGCACTATGCAATAATGCCCGTTTTCTTCTAACCCATGTAGGTCTCCTTCTCGAGTTTCAACACGAAGAGGATCTACACATCCCTCGAATTCGGTGACGGGTCATCCCCGGATGATGGCGAGTATGGAGTCTCGCACACAATGATGGCGCGCTTCAGTGACGTCACTGTACCCGATCACGTGATCTCCCTGTCCAACGCACTTTGGATTAGGTTTAATGTTTTAGGCAGAAAGGAATTTACGTTCGATATGACGGTCAATGCTATTACTCGTACAGGTGAGTCGGGACTTTTTTATCGGCAGAGTTTTGGTTTAGAGGGCGCATCGAGATCTATTCTTTGTGAGGTAAGATCGAATTGTAAAACGTGGAAAGTTACACAGAATTAACATTGTAGTATATCCCCTAATGAAGTGTAAATAAATGTTGTGAAATTTTTTGCTATAATCTTGGAAACATTTTAAAATTTGGTCTTAATACATTACTGATGAGAAAAAGTGATGTTTCCATTTTTTATTTTTGGTCCCAGGGTGCATTTTGGCGATTTTAAAGATAACTAGAAATTGCGCGCTCGGCGGGTCGCGCAGCCGAGCACATGTATCCCCCGAACCAATTGCACTCCGCCCCACACCAAAATCAAAAGGCTTCATCCTCTTTCCTTAATACACCTTCATACCAAATTAGAAAATGATCAGACAAGAACTCGGACCTGTAGAGCGTTCACAAGGTAATCTTAACTATTTCTTTATATCATGGTTACCATGGCAACCAGGACTCCGCCCCACACCAAAATCAATAGGCTTCATCCTCTTTCCTTAATACACCTTCATACCAAATTAGAAAATGATCGGACAAGAACTCGGACCTGTAGAGCGTTCACAAGGTAATCTTAACTATTTCTTTATATCATGGTTATCATGGCAACCAGGACTCCGCCCCACACCAAAATCTAAAGGCTTCATCCTCTTTCCTTAAGACACCTTCATACCAAATTAGAAAATGATCAGACAAGAACTCGGACCTGTAGAGCGTTCACAAGGTAATATTAACTATTTATTTATATCATGGTTACCATGGCAACCAGGACCGCTCCCCACACCAAAATCAATAGGCTTCATCCTCTTTCCTTAATACACCTTCATACCAAATTAGAAAATGATCGGACAAGAACTCGGACCTGTAGAGCGTTCACAAGGTAATCTTAACTATTTCTTTATATCATGGTTACCATGGCAACCAGGGCTCTGCCCCACACCAAAATCAATAGGCTTCATCCTCTTTCCTTAATACACCTTCATACCAAATTAGAAAATGATCGGACAAGAACTCGGACCTGTAGAGCGTTCACAAGGTAATCTTAACTATTTCTTTATATCATGGTTACCATGGCAACCAGGACTCCGCCCCACACCAATATCAATAGGCTTCATCCTCTTTCCTTAATACACCTTCATACCAAATTAGAAAATGATCGGACAAGAACTCGGACCTGTAGAGCGTTCACAAGGTAATCTTAACTATTTCTTTATATCATGGTTACCATGGCAACCAGGACTCCGCCCCACACCAAAATCAATAGGCTTCATCCTCTTTCCTTAATACACCTTCATACCAAATTAGAAAATGATCGGACAAGAACTCGGACCTGTAGAGCGTTCACAAGGTAATCTTAACTATTTCTTTATATCATGGTTACCATGGCAACCAGGGCTCCGCCCCACACCAAAATCAATAGGCTTCATCCTCTTTCCTTAATACACCTTCATACCAAATTAGAAAATGATCGGACAAGAACTCGGACCTGTAGAGCGTTCACAAGGTAATCTTAACTATTTCTTTATATCATGGTTACCATGGCAACCAGGACTCCGCCCCACACCAAAATCAATAGGCTTCATCCTCTTTCCTTAATACACCTTCATACCAAATTAGAAAATGATCGGACAAGAACTCGGACCTGTAGAGCGTTCACAAGGTAATCTTAACTATTTCTTTATATCATGGTTACCATGGCAACCAGGACTCCGCCCCACACCAAAATCAATAGGCTTCATCCTCTTTCCTTAATACACCTTCATACCAAATTAAAAAATGATCGGACAAGAACTCGGACCTGTAGAGCGTTCACAAGGTAATCTTAACTATTTCTTTATATCATGGTTACCATGGCAACCAGGACTCCGCCCCACACCAAAATCAATAGGCTTCATCCTCTTTCCTTAATACACCTTCATACCAAATTAGAAAATGATCGGACAAGAACTCGGACCTGTAGAGCGTTCACAAGAAAATCTCTGCGGCGGACGCGGCGGCGGCGGCGGCGGCGGCGGCGGCGGCGGCGGCGGCGGCGGCGGCGGCGCGACGAGGCCAAATCCATAGTATCCCCCGAAGTGGGTTCGGGGGATACAATTAGCTAATTTGCATATTTGTGAAATAAGGTCAGGGGTCATTTTCTATCTAGGAATAGTACAATATTGATAAAAACTAGTATTCTAGGGTATTTTGGGGCAAGGATTCCATTTCCGGTGCTCGTTTGTAAGTGCTGTATGGGAAACATTCTGAAATCAAAGATGGCTTCCCCTAATTTGCATATTTATGAATATTATTGATTTTCAGTGGCTACAGCCCCTAATAAGCAATAATTCCGGATTATTATTTGTCAGTTATGTTCTAAGTATGTATTTAAGATATCAAAGATGAGTTACCATCATGGCAACCTCTAGCAATGCATATTATTTGCATAAATATGTATTTGACCTAATTTGCATATTCCCCAAAATCGAGTATATTGGGAACCCGGCAAGTAAAAATGACAAGTAATACCACTTTTCCAAGGTTTTGGGGGACAGCAGATCCATTTTTGATACTTATTTACCTGTATCACCATGGCATCCATCTCAAATCCAAGATGACTGCTCCCTAAATTACACATGTTATGATACACGACTATATTATTTCGGTTATATTAGATTGATATTATAATGTTTTGACTTTTAATTATTGGAATGAGCAACTAGAATATTTGAATCACAATGTAGTTGTTTGCTTACAGTAAGCAAATCATACTTTTATCAATTAAATGCCGTTTAAGTAGCAAATAGCATTATTTACTTTAAAATGACAATTGCGGCCATCTTGAATTTAAGTGGGTTGCCGAGGTGATACAGGTAAATAAGTATCATGAATGGATTCGTTGCCCCCTAAAACCTTGGAAAAGTGGTATTACTTGTCTTTTTTACTTGCCGGGTTCCCAATATACTCGATTTGGGGGAATATGCAAATTAGGTAAAATACATATTTATGCAAATAATATGCATTGCTAGAGGTTGCCATGATGGTAACTCATCTTTGATATCTTAAATACATACTAAGAACATAACTGACAAATAATAATCCGGAAATATTGCTTATTATGGGCTGTAGCCACTGAAAATCAATAATATTCATAAATATGCAAATTAGGGGAAGCCATCTTTGATTTCAGAGTGTTTCCCATACAGCACTTACAAACGAGCACCGGAAATGGAATCCTTGCCTCAAAATACCCTAGAATACTAGTTTTTATCAATATTGTACTATTCCTAGATAGAAAATGACCCCTGACCTTATTTCACAAATATGCAAATTAGCTAATTATCTTTAAAATCGCCAAAATGCACCCTGGGACCAAACATAAAAAATGGAAACATCACTTTTTCTCATCAGTAATGTATTTAGACAAAATTAAAAACTGTTTCCAAGATTATAGCAAAAAAAATTGCTGCTTTACATAACCTGATAGACCATTGTTTGATCAAAACCGATTCAGAAACAGCTGAATATCCATAAATACATCCCACTGGAATAAATATTGGGGCCCAAGTTTTATTTAATAATTTTCAACAACAAAAAACCTTCATGATATAAACTAAACCGCAACTTAAGTCATAGGTGTTTATTTATATAACATGAGCAATACAATCACACTTTAATATTTAATTGATTTCTGTTTGTGAATTAAAAAAGAAATGACAAAACTATGTATTCATTATAAAAGTGTGTTATAAAGGGATTTAGTAACTTTGTTGACATGTGCAAAAAGTGATGAATGGTTGATGCTATGTACATTGTTGTTATCTGATATGTCCACAGGGTATTGTGTGAAAATTTCAAGTCAAATGGACGTTGCATGGCCGAGTAATGAGCAAAAATGTAAAGTGATATTCACTAATTCACTGCATTCTCTTTGTACACGGTTTCAAAAATCCAACGGATATTTTATTATCTGAACACTTCAATCGTACATATCCTTGTAACGAAAGGGAAATTTGAAAAACCGAAACCTGTCCCAGGATGTTAGTGTTAATACGAATCCAACAAGGTACGAGGGAACCGCTAGAATTCCAATTTGATTTTGAGGATTTGGACAATATAACTAAGTCCCTTTAAAGGACAATATAACCCAAGCAGACTGTTGCTTTCTTATACTCTAAAAGATTAGTAGGGATACTCTCTGAAAGTTTGAGCATAATCGGGCAAAAAATGAGAAAACTGTGGCTCTTTGAAGATGTCCATTTATTCCTATGGGGGACTCAAATTGGCAATACACTCAGATAAGTTTGTGACTACTCCCCGTATGTTTTGTACACAAATTGTACACTTTATTTTCTTCAGTTTTCTTCAAAGTCACCATTTTCCATTCCCCAAACTCATGATATGTTGTGTATGACTGTATTCCACAAAACAAATGTCGAACTCAAACGAAGGGTAAACATTTATTTTGGGAAGAGAAAAAAAGAGAAATTGTGTGTACTAAACGTATGGAAAGTAGTCAACAACTTTGCCAGAGTGCGTTGCCCGTTTTTGTCACTCTTATTAATAAATGGCTATTTCAAAAGAGCTACATGTATATAGTTTCCTTATTTCTTGACCGATTTTACTCAAATTTTCAGAGATTATTCATCCGTTTTAGTGTCTTGTAGTGCATACAATGATTTGTCTGGATTTCATTGTCATTTAGGGGGTGAAATTACCATGCATGCTGAAATAAATGTCCGTACTGCATATGCACGGAGTTTTGAATTTGACGAAGCGACTTCCGGTTTACGTACGACAATGTGGCCCGACATTAATTATTTTTAACAGAAAAACGACTTTATACATTTATATTTGTACATGTATAACCACAGCTGAAACAGAAATAACGTTCGACGTAATCAACAATACTGTAATAATCCAGTCACCGGGATACCCGATGTCATACCGCAACAACGCATACCGCCTCTGGACCGTGCGCGCTCCAGAGTCCCTCACCATCTCCGTCATCGCCCAGGACTTCGATCTCTCCAACCCATTAGAGATGGCGGACGTCGTCTACGTTGGCGACACGGCGACGAGGTTCTTGAATCACGGTAGCCGTAGTCATGGTCGGAATCATTGGGTGCAGTGGCGAGGGAAGAAGCCGGTCGTTGACGTCCATGGAATCTTCCACTATTGCTCGACCAGCAATGCGGTGACGATTCTGTTCACCACCAACTGGAAGGACTTTACGAAGGGGTTTTCGTTGAGACTTTCTGCTGTCTCGACGTGTCACTCGCACGAAGGGAGTACAGGTAAAAATAGTTATTGTTAATGTAGCCTATTTATTTTGCAGGACCCTGGTCGGCCCTGTATTAACCATAAATGGAACGCAACATTTACAGTAGGGAACAGGTTAACCCATTGTCTACGGAATCTGCTGTGTCTTGTAATAACATCTAAAAGGGTTACAAAATATAGCACGTTTCAGGTTAAGATATTTGTGCATGTACGTAATTAGCGCCCCCCCCCCCCCCCCCCCCCCCCACCACATACAATTGTGAGGCTTGTGCCTGTTTGCCTGTGTCCCTCAAGTTTGCAACGGTTTATATTTAACTATAATTGATAGGGAACAGAACTAGGTTTCTCATCTGACGTTCTTGACTTTATTGATAAAAAAGGAATATGCCTCTTTCACTTTCAATGTTTCTCGAATTTCGTATATCACTGTCACGGAATCCCAATCATGTATAAAACTCGTCATAAAAATATATATTTATGACGTGACAACCCTGGTAGGTTTGCTCGTTTGTTTGTTTGTTTGTTTTTTTCTAAAGTGGTCAAGACCTTTTTATTATGATGTTATTGTCTTGAACTAGCGTATATCATCGCTATTCAACAACAGGGAGGGGCGTCCACCACGGGTGGAGGAGGGAGGGAGGGGTGTGGGTGTGAGAGAACGTGGCTCAACCATTCCTGCATCCATTAGCCGAATTCACGAAGAAAACATAACGTCACAAAATTAGAAATATCATCGAACGTGCTGATTTTGTTTGTTATTTCTTTCATCTTGGGAGAGATGCTATCACAATACGTCGACAGGGTGACTACTTCGATCACCCAGCTTACCATATCAATCACCTCTACATCAACTAGTGTTACTATAAAATACTAACTCGACCTATCAGGCGACTAACCCTTCCGTAAATGATATCGAAGATGATATCAGTCAGAGATCCTCTTTTCTAGAGGGTAGGGGTACTGTAGTCGTAAAGGAAACATATAAGTTTATTATTTATGTATTGCGTTAAATTACTTTAAAACGAACACTCATTGTTATATTAACAGATGTAATAACTTCTGAAAGAGCAACTACTACGATCACCCAGCCGACCACTTCAACCACTTCGACATCAGTTGTTGCGACTACCACTCAAGCGCCCACCTCTTCCATGAACGATAGCGACGATGGCATCAGTCATGAGGGTCAAGGCACTGTGGTTGAACCGGTGAATGCCAAGCTGCAATCTGGTAATAATAATAATGATAATCATGATGTTGATGATGATGATGATGATGATGATGATGATGATGATGATGATGACGGCAACGACGATAACGATTATGATGATGATGCCGATGATGATGATGATGATGATGATGAAAAGGACTGAGGTTGAGGATCGACGATGACGACGACGACGACGATGATGATGATGATGATGATGATGAAGAAGAAGATGACGATGATGATGATGGCCATGATGATGATGGTGACGAACAGTACTGAACCATAATTACCATATAATCCGTCATTTTGATGGTGCACTGCTTGTAAATAATTTTTGTAATTACAATTGATCACGTCTGAAAAAAAAAACACGATAATGATCTTATATACACCAATGATAACAAAGTTTTAATCTTTCCAGGACCTGACGAACTCTTCATTTGGAAGATGTCCCTTATTGCCACTGGTGGTGCAGCTGGGTTGCTCCTGTTCTTGCTTGTGATAGTATGTGTGGTTCATCATCGCATGACATGCGCTAGGGTCAGGCCTTCCGAACGCCTTGCTACGGTTAGTATCATCATTGAAATTAACCTATTCTCTACTAGATGTTGTAATTCCGATATATATTATACAGGACCCACCAGGTTCCCATAGGCAATGGGTTCCCTGTTCTTACTCAAGACAGTATAAATATATATTTTCTCTTCGCAGATCACTTATTAGGGTCAGGCCTTCCGAACGCCTTGCTACGGTTATTATCATCACGATTGAAATTGACTTATTGTCAATTGTCAAAGATTTTGCAATTCCTAAAGAGATGGATAGTACAGGGCCCATCGTGTTCCCGTAGGTGATGGGATCTCGTGTTCTTACTTGTGATAGCCTTTAGTCAAGGCTCTATATGACTTGGAGATTCTCTATGCGATCGCGAGCTAGCTAGCTGTGAGAGAGCACGGGGTCAGCGAAGGGGACGAACTGGCTCCCATATAGAGCCTTTATGAACTTAACACGCAGTAATTTATTAATGAGATGAAAACATTAACCAATCAGATCGCTAGATGCGGGTAACCTCTGCATGTCTTGTAGTTCCGACTGGAACGTTTTATACCGCGCGGAGCCCACTATAATGCATCCATTCCACTATCGCTACATGCCCACTAAACGCGCAATGCCCTCTGATCGCGCGACCCGTTGCATGCTACCCATGAAGATTACGTACGTGCGTATATTGCCATATGCGCACGGGGGCCGAGAATGAACGCGCGGTGCGGGAGGAATCAGCATACGAACAACGCTAAGGCAGTTAGCTACATGTCTTGGGGCCTAATACACGATATTGCCGTGGCGTGTTCCATCATGTATCAAGGGGTTTATTTAGTATCAGACATTAATATTATCATAACTATTCTAATGATCAAATATGAGATACATCAGAGTAAAACTGAAGCATAGAAATACCTTTTTTGTATCCATATAAAATGTCACCTCTTTATTTTAAAAGAAAGCAACATATTTTGTAATGACGTACCCTATTCATATAATGGATGCGTCCGGATCTACGGTTTAATGTGTACGGCCTACGCTAGTATGTTGCGGAGACCCTCTAACAACCAGTAACCGTGTATTGTGCAAGAAAGCGTGTTTGGTTCCCGGGGGGGGGGGGGGGGGAGGGGGCACTCAACTATATTGCTGTACACACGCGCGACCACAGGTTTTTCAAACACACCCTAAACAAGTTTTATCCATTGGTCAAATTTATACCCTATTCAAGTATTTTCGCGTGCTCTTTTGACAATTTTGCCCCCTAAACAAGTATAACCCCTAAAACATACCCCTAAACAAGGTCTATGTCAATTGCTCTCGCACAAAATCCCCGGCAAACTCCAGACAAGTCCGGGAAACAAGTTTGGAGAAAAGGATACCCTAAACGCGTATTTGTTTAACTCCACAAACATACCCTTTTTTCTGATTTTGGCCTTTTTGACACCCTATAACGCGTCACGCGCGTGACGCGCCATGATCGGCAAAAAGTACCCTTTTTACGCGTTTTTTTGGTCGCGCGTGTGTACAGCAATATAGTTGAGTGGCCCCCCCCCCCGGGGTTTGGTTTTACTTGGTTTTACTATGCAGCTTGATTATGTGTCTAAACGGGGTCTAAACAAAGACTAACAATAAATACTGTTCCAACTCAGAAAGTGATACTCCTTGGTCCCATTGCAGAAAGAGATACAAGCGATTGTAAGTTCCAATTGATTGTAAGTCAGATCATTATGTTCTAAATGAGCAAATCTGATTGGTTGAAACGCGCTAATTTTCTGACTTACAATCAATAACTGACGATCGATTGTACCTCTTTCTGCAACGGGGCCCTGGTATTAGGAACGATGTGGAAATGAATACAGAACGTGGATATTATGATTGAACATGCTTGTTATAGAGTAGCGAAGTAGAGCACTAAAGTAGAATTCGCAAGGCGTTTATAATTTATATCCGTAAAATAAAATATCTCATAATGTTCTCTTTTTAATTAGACATACTTTGTATTACCATTTTGTTCTGGCATTTATTTATAGACTTGTGATGATGACGGGATAGTCAAGCGGCTGCGCACTTTCAAACCACCGACCAACTACCGTTTTTCCCGGCATACCGATTCTGTGGAGACCGATAATAAGGGTGATGGCAACGACGACGACGATGATGACTATCTCTCGCCAAATGCGTGCACCGACGGACCTTCGCCGTATGGCCCGATCGCATACATCACGAAAGTAAAAAAGAAACCAAAACTTGAAACCCCCAATGGATACTACAGCGTTCCGCAAAACTCCGCATGTTTTGTCCCCCGTTTCAACCCCGCATCCGGGCCCGATATTGTTACCGGGGCAACCGGAGGACCATGTAGAGGAGTTCATCGGGAACAGGTATACACCAAAAAACACCCGAACGACTCACTGTATCAAAACATTTACGATATGTAAATATCGTGCTAGCAAAGGTGTATAGTGAGAGAATCATGATGATGTAGAAGAAGAAGATGATGATGATGATGATGATGATGATGATGATGATGATGATGATGACGACGATGATGAAGATGGTGACGATGATGACGATTATGATGATGATGATGACGATATGACGACGACGACGATGATGATAATGACGATGATTATGGTGATGATGATGATGATGATGATAATGATAATGATGATGTAAATCACTTTAACACTGTTCGGGGAACTACCCCTCCACAAGGCCATTTGGCTTTCTTTGTAGTTTCCTTTTCATTTTGCTTTATACTGTGAATCCTAATTTGTGTACATATCTATGTATTGTTTTTATTTGAAATGAAAATGAATAAATAAAATGATGAGGAGAAGGAGGAAGAGGAGAAAGAAAATGACAGTGGTGGTGGTGGTAGTGATGATGATGTTGATGATGATGATGATGATGATGATGATGATGATGATGATGATGATGATGATGATGATGATGATGATGATGAAGATCATCATCATCATCATCATGGATAGCAGTAATTAACTCAAGTGATGCGGATTAAAACAGAATCATGGCAAATTGCTCGTGGGAGACATAATTATAATGCTCTACTTAAAAAATCACTATTATACGAATGCCTATGTTAAAAGGATGTAGTAACTTTGTTGGCATGTTTAAAAAGTGATAAATGGTTGTGTAGTTTTGTGATTTGATATGTCCTCTGAGAATTGTATGAACATTTCACGTTAAATGGATATTATTTGGCCGAGTAATGAGCAAAAATGCAAATAATATTCCCTAACGCACTGCACCAACTTTGTACACAGTTAAGACTATGTATACAGTAGATAATAAAACAAACAGAACACTTCAATCGTAAACATCTTTTAAATGAAAGGGAAACAAAAAATAACGTGTTCCATTTTTCTATTGGTTATACAAATATATCAGGGATGAGAGAACCACTAGTGTTGTTAGTAAGTTTGGTTGATTTGGACGATGTTACTAGATCCCATTAACCATTTTTTGCAGGAAAAGGGATTGACCGATTCAGGTCAGAATCGTATAGACAGGTGACTGAATAGCGCCCTCTTGTGTAAGCGGCCGCTATTTGAATGTAAACAGCGTTGTAAACTAAATGTTAAGATTTCTTTCTACTAATTAAGCATGTGAGAATATAACATATCATTTTCCAAGCATGTAGTACAAGTTTTAGCTACTAAAATTAAGTTTCAGAAGTTAAAAGCACTAGCCTTTCCATTTAACCATTCATGATGTTATGTAAATGATGATTTAAAAATGTTATAATACATTATGATTAATAATGTTATGTATAATGTTTTTGTTTTTTTAGATTAATGACATTGCTTTTGTATATAACATTTTGAATGTTAACTCAAATGATGCGGATTAAAACAGAACTATGTCAAATGGATCGTGGGAGAAATGTAATGCTCTATTTAAAGGGATCTACGCAGTAACTTTGTTGACATATGCAAAAACTGGCAAATGGTTGATAAAAATGTGTATTTCTGTGATCTGATATGTCCACTGAGTGATGTGTGAAAATTCCATGGTAAATTAATGTTATATGGCCAAGTAAAGAGCGAAATGCAAAGTGATTAATTCGCTAACTCGTTGCAGACTTTAAACACAGTTGAATTCTCCAGCAGAGAGTGTCAAATCTGAACACTTCAATCATAAATATCTTTATAACGAGAGAGAAATTTGCAAAACAGAAATCTGTTCCATGCCTCTATTGGTGATACGAATACAACAATGTATGATAGAACCACTGGAGTTATAAGTAGGAATTGTTGATTTTGACAATGTAACTAAATTAGATCCCTTTAAAGGTATCTAGTAACATTGTCAAAATCCTCAAAATCCAAATTCTAGCAGTTCCCTCACACCTTGTTGTATTCGCATTAACAAAAGAAGCATGGGACATGTTTAGTTTTGTTTCGAATTTTCCTTTCGTTAAAAATATATTTACGATTGAAGTTTCCAGATGTTAAACTATCCACTGGATACTCCTAACCGTGTACAAAGTCAGTGCAATGAGTAAGTGAATATCACTTTGCATTTTCGCTCACTACTCGGCCATATAAGGTCCATTTAACTTGAAATCTTCACACAATACCCAGTGGACATACGGTATTAGATAACAACAATATACATTGTATCAACAATTCGTCACTTTTTGCACATGTCAATAAAGTTACTAGATCCCTTTAATACATCACTATTATATGACTGTTAATGTTAAAGGGGTAGTTTAGTTTTGGTAAAGAGGGCGCTGCATATCACAATTTGTTTGTGAGGTAATGAAAAACTGAGTGTCGAATGCAATTTTAATGGCAGAATAAACTTTATTTGGTCAAAATTGACCCAGAAACGGCTGAAATATCAATAAATATATCTGATCTTATAATTATTTGGGGCCCAAATAATTAGATGATTTTTTCAAAAAATAAAAAAATGCTTGCACTTTTTCAAAAATGTTCAAAAGCGTTTTTTAAATAGTTGTTGATGATCTCTCTATTTAATCATTATTTCAATAAAACATCACATGCATAATTTTGTATGAAAAATGGTTGAAACCAATGCCTTTCTGGAAAGCGCCCTCTTGTGTTTTAATGGCTCTTTTTGAATGATAACAGGCTTTTTACTTAGTCGTTTGTAATTTTGTATACCTTTCGAGCATGGTAGAGTTATAACTATTAGTTTATAATGTTACTGTCCAGGTTTGGTTACTAAAGTTCAGCCTTACCAAAACTGTACTACCCCTTTAAAGGGATCTAGTAACTTTGTTGACATGTGCAAAAAGTGATGAATGGTTGATGCAATGACAATGTATATTGTTGTTATCCGATATGTCCATAGGGTATTGTGTGAAAATTTCAAGTCAAATGGACATTGCATGGCCAAGTAATGAGCGAAAATGCAAATTGATATTCACTAATTTACTGCATTCACTTTGTGCACGGTTTCAAAACTCTGGGGGAGTTTTTCTTATCTGAATACTTCGATCGCACATATCTTTGTAACGAAAAGGAAATTTGAAAAACCGAAACCTGTCCCATGATTTTATTGTTAATACGAATACAACAACGTATGAGGGAACCGCTAGAATTAAAATTTTATTTTGAGGATTTGGACAATGTTACTAAGTCCCTTTAATGGCTATGGAAATGAGACAACTGGTTCACATTGCATCTGCAATCCGTTTTAAATACAGTCAAACCTGTGTATAGTGACCAACAAGGGGAAAAGGGAGGGTGGCCACTGTCGACAGGAGACCTCTATTGGCAGGTTTCATTACATTGTACCGTCAAATGTGTCTATGGCAGAGGTCAGTGGTCTATGGTCTATACCTACGGGAAACAAGGAAAGTGGCCACGGTAGTCAGGTGACCTCTATAGGCAGGTTCTTTAACACAGTACAGTCAAACCTGAGGAAAAGAAGGAAGGTGGCGACTGTTGACCTCTATATAGACTCTATATAGTCTCTATAACATTGTACAGTCAAATTTGTGTACCGTGACCGCCTAAGGAAGACAAGAAAGTCGCCTTTGATAGACAGGTGACCTCTATAGACAGGTTCCATAACACTGTACAGTTAAAGGGATAGTTAAGTTCTGGTAAGGAGAGTACAGTTTTGGTGAAACTGAATTTTAGTAACCAAAACCTGCATCATTACATTACAAACTAATAGTTATAACTAGAAAGGAACACAAAATTACAAATGACGTAGTAAAGATCATGTTATCATTCAAGAAGAGCCGTTAAAACGTAAGAGGGCGCTCTCTAAACACTCATCGGTTTCAACCATTTTGAATAAAATATTGTGCATGTGATGTTTTGTTGAAATAGTGATTAGATAGAGAAATAACCAACAACTATTTAAATATCTATTTTGTAACTTTTTGAAAAGAGGAAGCATTTTTTTATTATTTTTAACGGCTGGTTCAAAATTCTCTAATAAACCTGGGGCCCAAGCTTTATTACAAATTGTTATATTTATGGATATTTCAGCCGTCTCTGAACCGATTTTGATCAAACAAAGATGATTTTATTATTTAAATATTATGCTCTTTCAAATTTTACACTCAGTTTTTCATTATCTCACACAAAAAAAAGTAGTCTAGCGCCCTCTCTACCAAAACTCAACTATCCCTTTAAACTTGAGTACAGTGACCACAAGGAAAGTTGCTGTGATGGTCAGGTGACCTCAATAGATGGGTTCCATAAAATTGTTTTTCTCTGCATGGGTTCACTTTTGGTAGCCACGGAAGTTATTTTAGCTGCTATAGGCAGGTGGCCACTAAGTTAGGTTTGGCTGTACTTTAGATTGCATAAGCTTTTAATTATGAAAATAATGTAAATATTTACCCATTACCATGCAGTATTATACATTGTTTCACATCGAATGAATAAGGACATGTGCACATCAATTGTGATTGTATATTAAAGGCAAATGCAATATATCATCATACATGTACATGTCCACGTGTTTTGCTTTTAAAGAACAATTTGTTATAAAAGTACAGGAAGAATACGCTTATACAATACAGACCATGCTGTCGACCAAGGCAGCTTGCCCGAATCGGCCTAAATGATCTAAACCGAACATAAAAAGTAACTACCACCCTAAACAACTGCTCATAATTCCATAACCAAGACTCGTTTCAAGATTACCTCTGCCCAAATAATTTATATGGTAGTTAGGAAGATGATGTTAACAAATAAGTGGGTACCATTTCTTCATGGTTGAGTAAGCACTAATTAAAGACAAAATTGTCATATTTCAAAATTCATATTATTGCAGTTTCTTGAGCATTGAGAAATTTCAAATTGCACTGTTTTACAACTGCAATTAATGCATTTAATCACATATGCCCTTACAAAAAAGAAGAAAAAAGGATGGAATATCAAAAAGCATTTTTTCACAAACCATAATCAATGCATTACATCACTGTGTCACAACACAACAGTCATGCGAAGTTCTTGTGACTTTTTAAATTTGGTCATTTTTTCTTTAAACTGTGCTATGAAGCGATGAATATCTCTGATTTTCACACAAAATGTACATAATAATTGTAAAAATATTGTGATAAGAAGACATCTTTAAACAATTATCGGTTATGAAATTATGAGCAGTTGTTTAGGGGGTAATTACTTTTTGTGTTCGGTTTATACAGACCTGTGAGTCATATTATATTGCATAATGTGCTAACATGTTAATATGGAAATTACGTGTCCCAAGAAAATTGCAGTTCATCCCGCTCGTAACATTCTGAATTAACTTGAATTATATACACTCGAATTTAAAACCGCAATGACCTCCTTGGTGTTCTTGTTAGTTTGGAATCCTCCAAAGAAAGTCACTGAAAACAATAAATTTGATAGGTGGTAATCACGATCGCAAACTGTTTGAATGACCCGCGAAAAAAAGGTTGAAAAATTCACTATCGCTCGTTTAGTATCGTTTGCAATCGAAGTAAAAGAATCCCGTTGACATGAATACAAAAAAGCGAAACACGATATATCGTTTCATTCAACATGCATATATTTATATCGTTTTATAAAACGGCTCCGGTTAATTCAGTAACGTGATTGGCTGAATCCGATCACGTGGGCATTGATTACTTTTATAAAACGGCTCCGGTAAATTCAGTAACGTGATTGGTTAAATCCTGTCACGTGACTATTTATTAATTTCAACAAACATGCACGACCGTGCGGGAAAGGGTGCAACAGCCGTGCATTATTCACTTTCGTTGCACACCTTTCGGAACGGCTGTGACGTCACAATGCTCGTTTACATAGTTCTATCGAAGAAAAACTCGCGAAAGTGATCGTGAAAAAGATGGAAAATGGTTCGTTTTGTAAATTATCTGTTCCGTAGTAAATACATGTTGGCAGTTTCTTAAATTATATGGTAAAAATATGTGGTTTGATATTACTAAGTTTGGGAGTGGAAATGTATACAGTCCTTTTATACTTCTCACTTTTACGGACAATTTTTCTGAATTTGAATTTGGTGAATTTGACTCAGAGCATTTTGCTGCAGAGTGAAATCAGTCAGTGAGTGCAGTAGTGATGATGAATTATGTAAATTCCTAATAAATTCACACTCTGGAGAGTAGATAGACTGGATTACTAACTGGCAAGACTTTTTCAAATAATCCAGCAAAATAAACGATTCCAATTGTTGAGCTCGTTTTATAAAACAAATAATACTACGGTCTTATTATCGTGCGTCATGTAAATGCATCGCACTTTCGGTTTTGTTAGATGTGCGCATGCGCACTCATCTAACAAAACCTCGCGTGCGATGCATTTACACAATGCACTCTAGACCGTGTATTATTTGTATATTGATATAGTATACAAATGATGCGCAGGTATGAGTGGGTCGGTAGGAATTGTTTGCACAAGGTAACTATGGAACTGTTAAACCCACGAGGCGAAGCCGAGTGGGTTTAGACTAGTTTCCATAGTTACCGCGTGCAAACAATTCCACCGACCCACGAAATAAACTTGCGCATCATCTGTTTTATAGAATGGGCATTGTTACGCCCCCAAAAAAGTCAAAAAATTAAAAATTAGAAAAATTACCGGATGCATGAAATAATTTTACCGGACGCATGACATTTTTTACCGGACGCATGACATTTTTTACCGGACGCATGATTTTTTACCGGACGCATGACATTTTTTACCGGACGCATGACATTTTTATCGGACGCATGAAATTTTTACCGGACGCATGATTTTTTTACCGGACGCATGACTTTTCCTGCATCCAGTACAATTAATTGTCTGCACAAATTTTGCTCTCAACCAATCAGATTGCAGGGATTTATCAACCCATTCTATAATAAGTATCAATTTTGTATCGCATTTGCTTTTGTACCACTCGGGTGGTCTATGGGAAATTTACACACACATAACGTGCATAAAACGATGTTATATCAAACGTTACCAATAGCATCGTTCAGTATACCGAAATGCACAACGGCAATCAACCAATAGGAATACTTAATTTCCCTTTATTATGACGTCATCATCTTATATTATACAAATAATGAATGTTTATGAGTGCAATGGTACGAATATTTGCATGAGGTGAAAGATGGAATGTTACATTCAACGAGGCGAAAGCGAGTTGAATGGAACATTCCATCTTTCACCGAATGAAAATATTCGTACCATTGCACGAATGAAAAAACATTCATTATTTGTTTTATATGACACCTACTTTATTTGCTTCTTCGTGTTATAAGAATCCGCACTGTCGATTAAATCGTCCAAATCGGCATCCGTCAGCAAAACAAATCCCGGTTCTGCAGCCATGTTGTGTAAAAAGTACTTGAATAGTGTGTACAAACTTCCCCGCGCACAGCTGCATGCCTTACATGGAGTGCGTAATGTTTGTTAATGCGCTTGTTCTTGAATGGAACATCTGCGCAATGCGCGCAGTTATTTTTAACGCGCGCTGGCGCTTGCACAAAACAACAACATAAAAAGTACCATTCCACGTTTATGATGTCAAAATCGTGCAATAGAACAAACAAAAAGTTCTATTCAACGATAATGACGTCAAAATCGTGCCATGGTATATTTCCACGAATGTCATGTGACCTGAACTCAACCAATCACACTGCGAGAACATTCTAAGGTGTTATATAAAAAACATATGTTGATACAAGGTCCAAAAACAAAAATTGAGTGAAACTATCCACCTAGCGTGGAAAGTATAATAGAAAAGAAAAGACTTGCGAGATACTACGTAAGATTCGCTTTTTAGACACAAATGTTGTTTTCCTTTCTACATGTCTAGATATAAACATTACGGCAAATATTATATATTTAAATACGAAATGAGGTCTTATCAGGGGTTTGCAAGCTTCTAATCATCTGATCCATGATTCTAATCCATGTGACATTCTAAATGGAAATTAGAATTCGTAATTCGGCAACTAGATATATTTAACTGATTTAATTTTACATTGAAACTATACGTGGAACCTGTGTATACACTACTCACAAAAAGTAAGTACCCCCCTAGCATTTTTTCATATATCTCAAATAGTATTTCACCGATTTTGATCATTCAAACAGTAAGGGATGCGCAATTTTCTATACGCACAATGTGAATGGTAAATGGTTGCCATATCATTACGTTTTCATCATTAAAAAAATGAATTTTCTAAAACAAAGTGAAAAAAAAATAATTGCACTTTCAGTTTTATGTGGCATAGTGGGTACATTTTGTACACGAAAACTGGTTCCACTGTGAACAATGCAGCAGTAGTACTGAATTACATAACAGATTAGTGAATTAGGCCAACTCCAATAAAGATGAAAACAGGACATGACTTCGGCCATGCTAATCCCCAACAATTTCATATTGAAAGGCCTATTGTTTTTAGAAAAATGCATGCTTTTTTTAAAATGGTGTCACTAAGAACAATGCAGCAGTAGTAGTGGATTACATAATAGATTTGTGTGTCGGGTAATCTTCAATAAAGATGTTTACTCGTATACAATATGTGCCCACTACCGGTATGCCAAATAAAACTGAAAGTGCAACTTCTTTTTGCACTTTGTTTTAGAAAATTCATTTTTTGATGATGAAAACGTAACGCTATGGCAACCATTTACAACTCACATTGTGCGAAAGAAAATTGCGCATCCATTACCGTTTGAATGATCAAAATCGGTGAAATACTTTTTGAGATATATGAAAAAATAGGGGGGTACTTACTTTTTTGTGAGTAGTGTACGTACAATTTATTATTGATCACCTACTGAAAATAATATGTTGTTGACATTTTTATATCGGTCTTCCGTGACATTTCGATACATTTCGAATTTGAATGCACATGAAAAGTGAAAACGAAAGCAATACATCACCAACAACTTCAACATGTCAAACGAGAATTGTGAATTGAAGACAGTGTCGAAGAAAATATAAATATTATCATGTCCATTGTCACGACCACTTTGTGGGCAAATATATATACATAGCTATTTCATGATTATCATAAGGGTTCAGAGGCCTCGGTTAGTGAAATTCATCTGATAATAAGTTTTGGTTGCATTTACGTTCACATATTAAAGGTATCTAGTATTAAACATAGTCCAAATCCTCAAAGTCCAATTGGAATTATATCGGTTCCCTCATACCTAATTGTATTTGTAATAACGTTAGTCTATAGAGGCATGTGACAGGTTTCG
Organism: Echinarachnius parma; assembly: GCA_037951105.1. Taxonomy (NCBI): domain Eukaryota; kingdom Metazoa; phylum Echinodermata; class Echinoidea; order Clypeasteroida; family Echinarachniidae; genus Echinarachnius; species Echinarachnius parma. The sequence goes on from JBAMJV010006210.1 coordinate 34,034, forward strand.
GTTTTTCGAATTTCCCTTTCGTTAAAAAGATATTTATGATTGAAGTGTTCAGATGTTCAACTATCCACTGGATAGTCAGAGCCGTAAATAAAGTCAGTGTAATTAGTTAATGAATATCACTTGGCATTCGTGCTCATTACTCGACCATAAAACGTCCATTTAACTTGAAATGTTCACACAATACTCTATGGACATATCAGATAACAACAATATACATTGCATCAATCATTCTTAACTTTTTGCACAAGTCATGTCAACAAGTTACTAGATCCCTGTAAGTAATTAAATGTCACTGGCTCATGTCTTGTATGATAACTCCATAATGCTATTAAAATTTGCGCTATAAGGGTTAGATACCACAAACCTTTCATAACAAAAAGATATGTACTTGAACATGATCTATTTGCAACCTAACACCAGGACAACGTCTTAAATCTTCCTTGGTCTCCAGGCATGTCAGGCTTCGTTTTTTCCGTCAAAGGATCGGCCACGATTCGTATCACTTAATATCTACATCTTCGTCAGTCTACCAGTGAGGAGCATCTTCGTTCTATTTCTATATACCGAGTAAACATTAAAACACTCTAAGTACTATAAAGTAAAACAAAAGTCTTTTGAGTTATTTTACAACATTGAATGTTTATCACACGCTACTGAGATGGTTGCAATGGCTCTGGGCCATTGTGTGATATATTCTCTTGTTCTATAATGACATCGATTTTAACCACATCAAGTATGGCAGCAGTCAAGTACAACCACACATACCGTAAGTACCAACATTGTCTTTGATTAATACAGTTTGAAGCCCTTGGCCCCATAAAACGGCACTAGCTTAGTTCCATTCCAAGTCGAATTAAGATGCTTTAGGGCTAATTAATCAAGTCATTCAAAATATTAATAATAATAATGTCTGCGATGCATATAGCGCCTAATATGATTGATAATCATCGCTATGCGCTTTACATAATGCAATTTGAAGCCCTAGCTGGACCCATATTTATAAAACCACACTAGCTTAGGCCATGAAAATAAATTGTTGGATTGGCGTAACCCGCCCGACCCTAAAAATACCGCCGACCCTAAAGGTTTTTTCTGATTTTTTGTCTTCCAATTACGATATGTGTTATGTGTGTGTTATATGTGTGTTTTTGTGTATTTGTGCGAATCCTGCAAAAAAAATATAAAATTTGTTTGCCTTAGTTCCATTAAAAATCGATTTCAGATGCTAGGCTAAGTAAGAAACATAATGTTTTCTTAGTCCCTATCTATGCGTATCTGGGCTAGTGTGTATTACCTATTAATACATTAACCCTTCATGTATGGAACTGAACTAATCTCTACATCTTTAGCCCATTCACAGAAACATAGATAAAGAAACAAACTAAGATAGTGATATTTAATGAATATAGGCCTTTAGCATTGATTATATTTCTGTGGTTCAGTTTCTCGTATAGCAATCTGGACCTATATTCACGTTCAGTCTATTATTAGGATTATATGGCTAATTAAGTAGCACGCGAGAAGCCGGGGGCGGGAAGATACTTGCTTTCTAAAGGTGGTATCTCACCGGGCTGGAGACTAGTTGGCGACTAGTTGGCAACTCAGTCTCCGCTGGTCGCGGAGACGTCTCCGCGACGTCGCCGCGACGTCTCCTGGAGACTAGCCGGGTCTCCGGGGAGTCGCGGGAAAATCAAACATGTTCGATTTTCGACCATCAGTCGCGGAGACTAATTTTGTCCGCGACTGGGGAGACGTCGCCGCGACGTCGCCGCGACCTACTGGAGACCAAGGCGACTGAGAGGAGACGTTGCGGAGACGTCTCCGCGACACTACTTGACGTTGCTTGACCGACTTTAGAGACCACGTGACTGAGTTCTTTATCATTTGGTACAGTTTGTTCCTGCTCCCATGGATACGTCGCGGAGACGTCTCCGAGACTTCGCCTTGGTGAGATTGCAAACCATTTTCGGGTCTCCCGAGTCGCCGCGACTACCGCGACTGATCAGTCGCGGCAGTCGCGGCAGTCCGGTGAGATACGCACTTTAACCTGATAAAAATGATGAGTAGGTATTGCATAAAAGTTTGATTTACGGAATGGCTCTCTGGTAGGTTCAGATGCTGAGTGACAGAGAAGCATCTAATGGGACAACCTTTAATTTGTATACCTATGTGATTGTCGTTGACTTTACGTGACATTTATGTGTCTTTTACGATGTGACACGTGACCATACGAGGCACAACGTGGCAATACGTGACCAATACAGGATGGTCGTGCAAAGCGTGGCTCTTTCGTGACAGGGACGTGGCCCTTTATGGCCGTAACGTAGAATCACGTGGTCACATGGTGTGGATACGGTCACGTTTCAGAGTGTCTGACGTGGCTTTTTCGGGGCCATTCCATGGCTTTTCGAGTGTTTTGGGGCCCATAAACGACGCCCGCGGATTACGGGGTGCTTACGGCGGCGTAAATTTATTTTTTTCTAAATTTGCTTTTCCTATACAGGGTGGCCCCAAAAAACGGAACGGGGCACTTCCCAAAATATAATACCACAATGTTTATGTTCATCGGATAGGGTGTCCTTTCCAATGAAAAACGCTACCAAGAACAGTAATTTTGGTCAGGTCGTTTTTGTTTAAGGACGCAGTGAGTGAGACCATGTCAGGTGCCGATTTATGTCGATTTCGACCTAGTCAATGCCAGTTTAACCGCACTCCTTGCCTGTAATACCAGTCAGCGAGCATGCCCATTCTCTCGGCACACGGCTGAGTGCACACTAACAACAGTGCGTGATGCTCAACGCTATGAACGGCGATTCATCAAGCGCTGGCTCAATACAAATTGACAAAAAAAAGAGAACCTGACATGGCGTCACTCACAGCGCCCTAAAACAAAAACTACACGACCAAATTGACTGTTCTTGGTATCGTTTTTCATTTGAAAGGACATTCTATCCGATGGATATAATACATTTGTTACTTGGGAAGTGCCCCGTTCCGTTTTTTTTTGGGCCACCCTGTATGTGTGACCGGGCCATTACCCAGCTTTCATAACCCCATGAATGGTCTCACCACATTTCTTCAAGGAACATATTGGATCTTTTAGTTGTTGAGGCAAATTTTTTTTAAAATTAATTTCCTCTCACTATATTTGTTTTATAATCTTGTGCAGCTCTCATATACCTAACAGGTGGAGGATCTCACCACATTTCCTTAAAGAACATATTCATGGATATTAGGACAAGTAAGTTGTTGAGGCAAATGTTTCTATTCAAATTCCGTTTCCTCTCACACTAATATGTGTTTTACGTTCTTGTGCAGCTCTCATAAACCTTATACATGGAGGGTCTCACCGCATTTCTTCAGCGAACATATTGGACATCTTTGACGGCGCCCCAGGATCTAATCTGTTCTCGTGGACATGGCGAATCATTACCGCAGAAAACATGCGACTGGCGGTTTCAAAGTTCAATGTCAATGTCAATGTCAAAGTCAATATCAAGGTCAAATTCAAGGACAACCTTTATTTTTCAATTACCAGTAGGAACAAAATAAACAAATCATATTACCTAGTTCAATACATACAATACATATATCTCAAGCGAGGCATTTCGATAGGAAAGAAATGCAATTATCGACTGACTATTGAACTGCGGCACTATTTGATTCGCGCTCGACCCTCCATACGAAAGCGGGATCAGGGTTCGAAGCTGATATATGTTTTTTAGTAAGACAATTAGTAAACATTGTTGCTCGCTACTGAGATATACAAATTAATGTGTTATATGACTTAGTCAAATACGAGTCATTGACTGGGCAAACAATTTCAAGTGATTTCAATGTAATTCAGTATATTCCATGGAAGAGCGGTATGTCCCGCCCCTCAGAGCCACGATTTATCGAAAAAGAGAATTTTCGCTTGCTATCGATTCCAGGTGTTATGTATCATGCTTGAATAATTGTTGTATCTACGTTTGCGGCGTCCGCGCAATAGAATTATGAATAAACAAACCAACCCGTTTATAACTAGAAGGCCCACTTATCGCGCGCAAGTCACGTGTCCCATAGACTTTGTACAACGACGCTTAAAGGGATAGTTGAGTTCTGGTAAGGAGAGTACAGTTTTAGTGAAACTGAATTTTAGTAACCAAAACCTGCATCATTACATTACAAACTAATAGTTATAACTAGAAAGGAACACAAAATTACAAATGACGTAGTAAAGATCATGTTATCATTTAAAAAGAGCCGTTAAAACGTAAGAAGGCGCTCTCTAAACACTCATCGGTTTCAACCATTTTGAATAAAATATTGTGTATGTGATGCTTTGTTGAAATAGTGATTAGATAGAGAAATAACCAACAACTATTTAAATACCTATTTTGTAACTTTTTGAAAAGAGGAAGCATTTTTTTGAATTTTTAACGGCTGGTTCAAAATTCTCTAATAAACCCGGGGCCCCGGGTTTATTACAAATTGTTATATTTATGGATATTTCAGCCGTTTCTGAACCGATTTTGATCAAACAAAGATGATTTTATTGTTAAAATATTATGCTCTTTCAAATTTTACACTCAATTTTTCATTACCTCACAAACCAATTAAGTAGTCTAGCGCCCTCTCTACCAAAACTCAACTTTCCCTTTAATGGAAAGACCGACCACTGTACAATTATCCTGTACAAAGTGAATGGGCAGAGCGCGATGTACAAAATTAACACGCACTTTGATACGCAGGCTATTCATTATGACGTCACAATAACAATGTTTACTTCGCCTGACTAAAAATAACTTCAAGAAGACGTGATAAAGTTTGACGACCCCAAATTTGCATATCGCGTGTGAAAATTGTTTTGTGCACTTGGGTACGCGTACAATTATAAATAATTAAATAAAGACAGTGCGCGGACTGAGCGCGCATTAACATTATAATACGCGAGTAGCCATTGCCATTTTTCTCTACACGGTAAAAATCTTTAAATAAAAAAAATATGTTTCTCACAGCTTTGATTTCAATTGTAAAATCGCTATCGACTATAATTTTTAAATATTTTTCTTATCATGAAGATAATATTAATTCTACATAAAGACATAGCCCTAAAGGTTACCTTTTTTCATGCGCACTGTCCTAGATTGTATCACGCTTGAGAACAATGGGATCTATGGTGTCGTATGCATATGAACTTGTTTTATTGACCTCGATCTGGTGACGACGCGTATGAACTGCTCTGTTATTGGTTTGTGTAATTCCCAAGTATCCCATAATGCAACCTGCAGTGGTATTCCTTTCGATGATCAAAAAAAATCGCGGCACTCTGGCAGAGTGACACCCCCCTGGCTTACACCAAAGACGCTTAATGGAAAGACCGATCACGGTACAATTATCCTGTACAAAGTGAATGGGCAGAGCGCGATGTACAACATTAACACGCACTTTGATGCGCGCAGGCTATTCATTATGACGTCACAATAACGATGTTTACCTCGCCTGACTAAAAATAGTTTCAAGAACACGTGTTTAAGTTTGATGACCCCGAATTTGCATATCGCGCGTGAAATTTCTTTTGCGCACTTGGTTACGCGTACAATAGTAAAGAATTAAATAAAGACAGTGCGCGGACTGAGCGCGCGTTAACAACAAAATACGCGGGGAGCCATTGCCATTTTGTCTCTACACGATAAGATCTTTAAATTTCAAAAATATATTTCTCACAGCTATACTTTCAAACGTTAAAACGCTATCGACTATAATTTTTAAATATTTTAAACTAAACAAAGACAAAATTAAATAAGTAAAACAATGTGTCCCCCAGGTGTACTCAACTTGGAGATAAGCTAATGTTCAATCGTCATACTAGCCTGAATTTGCCGAATTTAAGTAATTACGTTCTGATCCTTACTTTTGTTTAAATTAATACTAACAAAGGGAACATTTGTTCCAAAAAAGCTATCGACTATAATTTGTAAATGTTTTTTCATTAATTAAAATGAACAAGATTCAGTACTGTACCCAAATCTCTGGGTGTACCCAACTTTCTCTTAAGCTCGATTTGAATCTTCATTCAGTCTGAAGGGACATCGCTGCGCGACCGCCAGTGAGCTGTCTTGTAATTCTATAGTCTTTGCTTACACCCAGGGGGTGTCACTGCTGCCAGAGTGCAGCGATTTTTGCTCACCGGAAGAGCCTACAACTGGTTGCATTATGGGCTACTTGGGAACTACAGTTAACCAATCACAGAGTAGTTCAAACGCGTCGTCACGGGATCGAGGTCAATAAAACAAGTTCATATGCATACGTCACAATGGCTCCCATTGTTCTCATAAGCGTGATGAAATATGAAATGAAATGAAATGAAATGAAATGAAATGAAATGAAATGAAATGAAATGAAATGAAATGAAATGAAATGAAATTTATTAATATCCTTTCACCCTTAACAAGGGTATTGAGGATAACAATATAAGAAATGTCTCATTGAATAATGTCACATAGTTATATACAATATGTACAAAGTATAATCATATAATATTTACAAAGTATAATGAAAACATCTAATATTTACAAAGTAATGTTCTCTAATTGTAAGTTTGTTATAAATTTATTTGCAGGTGATGTAGTAATCAATAAATTAATTAAAGGCACTAAATGAATTAGTTACAAATTATTTCAGTTTCAGATTTATCACTGTGAAAATCTAAAATTTTTGATTTTACACTTAATGTTTGATTTTCAATATTGAAATACAAGCAGTGATAATTCTTTGTCGTATGTACAATAATATACAAAAATATACACAATATTTATTTAAATCTGTCCATAATGATGCAGAATTTGGATAGCTTCAACAATGTCGACGGCAAAGGGGAATTAAACAATTTATACATTTTGATAGTGTCCGGCCGTTTTTTAAAGTAGTTATCGAGGAATTTCTTCCTTGCTAGTTCAAATTCCGTACATTCAAATAGGTAATGGAATTCATCCCCAAGTTTAGAATGATTGCACAAAGTACAAAATCGTTGTGATCTATCCACGTTTGAATATCTACCGGAAACAATTGGCAGACGATGATTTCCACATCTAAATTTACAAATTATTACTCTATGCTTAAATGGTAATTTCATGAGGCATTTTTCGAAAGTACATGTTTGTTTAAAAATGCGATAATTCAAACAATGTGAATTGCGGTTTACTTCATAATGCCAATTTTGAGAGTAGACGTCATTTAACCGTTGTTTTATTGTCAATTCAAGCCACTTTGGGTCTTTGCTCTTTATGCTATCCCATAAATACGACAATCCCAGTTTATCTATTGAATTCTTTATCTTGACTAACCAAGGGGAACGGTATATATCAAGATTAAACATCATTTTCATTATGTCATAAACAATGTGTGATAACTTTGAAGTTTTACTTATAACAATCCTTATCCAAAATAATAACATTCTCATTTCAATATCTTTCAAAATACTATGCTTTCCTAATTCGCCAAATGCCATACAATTTGCACTACTTTTATTGATTTTTAGTAATTGTTTATAAAAGGTAATTTGAAAGTGTTCAATTTCTTTTAAATTTTCCTCACAACCCCATACTTCGCTTCCATATAAAAGAATAGGATTGACAAGTTTTTCAAAAAGATCCAATTCAATATCTATTGGTAAACTAAGCGATTTTGATTTTGCTCTTAAACTAAACATCGCCTTTCGGGCTTGAATAATTTGTTTATTTTGAGCCTTCTTAAAATGATTATTGTAATTGAATGTTGTTCCAAGGTATACATAATCATCTACTATTTCTAAAATGTCATTTCCAAAACGAAAAACAGGTAATTTCCTGATTTTTCCACGGGAAAATATTACCACTTTAGTTTTGTTAATATTAACTTTCAAGGACCATTTATTACAGTATCTATTAACATTATCTAAAGCAATTTGGAGATCATTTTCAGACTCAGCAAAAATGATAGTGTCATCTGCATATAAAAGAGAGAACAACTTCAAAAACACATTTACACCTTCATCACGTACTTTCTTTTCAATGTTACGAGGGAGCAAATTAACACCTTTGCAGTTTTCTCGTAAGGTTGATTCAAAATCATTTATAAACATTGCAAATAGTAAGGGCGATAGGTTATCACCTTGTCTTACTCCTACATTACATTCAAATAGGTCGGAACGTTCTGCGTTACTTCGAACATATGACTTGGCGTTATTATACATATCTTGAACAAGTGCAAGGATTTTGCCATTAATATTGTATCGTAACATTTTATACCACAATAAATTTCTATCAACAGAGTCGAATGCTTTCCTATAATCAACAAAAGCGCTGTATATTCTTTTCTTTTCTGATAGATAAATATCAATTAAAGAGTAAAAAACAAAAGTATGATCTAGCGTAGAATAATTCTTGCGAAAACCGGCCTGTTCTTCTCCCATTAAATTATAGGCATCAACGTACTGTGTTAGCCGCTCATTCAATACAGCAGTAAAAAGCTTCCCTAAACAACTCAATAAAGTAATCGGTCGATAGTTATCTGGATCATGTGTTGATCCTTTCTTCTTATAAATTGGGCATAAAACACCGATAGTCCAGTCTTGAGGGACGTGCCCACTGTCTAATATTACATTGAACATTTTCCTTATTAAAGATATCATTTGATTATTGCTATGTTTAATAAACTCATTCAAAATAGAATCATTACCAGAAGATTTATTATTCTTCAGTTTTTTAATTTGAATTTTAATCTCATTATCCACAAAAGGTATATTTATTTCATTATTTTGTTGCTGGTATTCAACATTATTGAATTGATTCTGGCTTTCATTTCGCTCACTTTTCTTATTCAAATTTTCAAAAAATTCCTTAAAAGATTCTATTGATACTTTAGCGTCAGTATTACCTTTTTGTTCGCCTTGCTTTAATAGTTTCCAAAATTCAGCTGGGTTTTTTTTCTTCAAACTTCTAAAATTGTTTTGAGTTTTTTTGTCATATTCTTCTTTCAATTTGGCTATCAAAGTCTTACATTTCTTTCGCAACGCAGCGAGTTTTGAGTCTAATCTAATTTTAGTTGCCTGTTCCAGGCATTTTTTTTTCTTCTTCCGCAGTCGAAAGAATTCTCTTCTTAAATTTTGACATTCGTCATTAAACCAAGGTTTTCCCTTACACTCTTTAGATGGTCTAAATGAGGGTTTATTTCTATTCCTATTTATTGTACGTGACATTCCAAGCTTTTTTGCAGAATCAAAGTATATATTCTTTACTAAATCAGCTATACTATCAACTAATTTCGCTGAATTACAATATTCGTCAATTGATATTTCATCAATAAATTTTGAGACTTCCGCAATTTTCTTGTCATCTAAATTCAGCATAAAATTGTTTGCAAGATCAGGATTCCATTTAAGTATAACTGATGATTGCTGACCATCGTTAAAAGGACAACTTTTTATCCCTGCTTCTATAATATCTCTTTGACTAGAGTCATTCAATTTCAGAGTCAAACAAATTGGAGTGTGTTTGTCGGACATACATTTCTCAAAATCATCAACACGAAAATTGTGAATGAATGGCAATAATTCAACTGACGTAACACAATAATCAATAGTGCTAGCATCGGCACAAGTTAATTTCCCTTTTCCCAAATCATCACCATATCGGCCATTTATAATGTGCATATCTGATGTTTGACATAGTTTTATCAGTTGACGACCATTATTATTAACAACAGTATCTTCATTATGTCTATTCTGATGTGGCGAATAACTCTTCATTGTCACTACATGGTTCAATGACATGTTCTGAACATTTAATATCATCGAATATGTCTGAATTAAAATATTTCGATCCCTCATGAGGAATATAAACAGATCCAATAACAAATTCAAAGCCATATAATTCTTTTTTAATCTTAATCCACAGTATAGATTCACTAAGACCGTTATCATATATTTGTTCAATGTTCTTCTCATATTGTTGTTTATAAAGGAAACAAATACCATGATGACCACCTAATGGAGACTTATCTATACTCTCCTTACAAATTAATCTGTAACCGTCTATTGATATATTGTCTGTCTGTGTTTTAGTCTCTGATAGACAAATAAAGTCAAAACCTAATATATATTGTTCAAGAATACCTATTTCAAGTTTTTTTCGAAGTCCACACACATTGAGTCCTAATATATTAATACTATCGTTTACGTGTGGGACATGGACAGATTTAAGATGCGTGCCTACATTATCCTATGTCCTACTTGAGTGACGTCGGACCAAGCTCCCGATCCTCTCACCGTCCCAGCCGAGGCGGAAAAGATCGTCTGGGGAGTCGACGATGACCTTCAGTTCCTTTCCTCTTGGGTCGACGACACAACTGATCCGTCCGTCAATCGTCCACGCCTTCTTGACCTTCTCGTCGTTCTTGATGGCTCGCAGCATCCTCGCGCGGAGTGGTGTTAGATCTTCCTGTACGTAGACGCTCTCCATGTTCGGCTGCTCCCGGAGGTGACGCTTCTTCTTCATAATTTCCACCTTCTTCTCCCGTCGCACGAACTTCGCGATGATGGGACGCGCCTTCTCACCTCCCTGCTGCGGCCCTCGCCCAGATGACAGCCTGTGGCTGACGCTGATGTCGGCTCTGGATAGGTTTACATTCATCCTTCCGGCCATCGCCACCACTTTGTCGGTGGTGTCCTCGTTGTTCGACTCCGGAATTCCATAAATGCGAACACTTTCTCTCCGCCCGTACTGCTCGAGACGGTCGACCTCGAAGCGGATAGCGTTCCTCTCTGCTCGTGCTGCCTCTCCTCCGTCGGTACTACCCGTCGGTACATTCATCATGGTCGGCTTACTCGCCATCTGCTCAATGACGGTCGTCATGGCAGCGGTCACTGCGGACGATATGGCTTGGATGATGATGGGCTGTATAGCCACCAAGACTTTGGTGACTATATTGGCGATAAGCCCGTCATCCAAGCCACCATCCACGGCACCACCGCCCCCTCTGGAAGCCGCACTGGCACGCTCCTTCTCTTTCCTTCCCTTTCCAGCCTCCTTAGCCTTCTCCACACCAGTTGCAGTAACTACTGCGTACGTCACCGCCTCTTTGATTGCCTGACCAGTGTCCTCCTTTTTCACGCTGACCTCGTCATCTAGGGCTCGGAAAACGTTGGATGCCATGACGTCACAATGCAAGAGTGTATGTGCGCAAATCAGTGTCAGGCGCTCACTATGGAAACAGCTTATGATACTATGGTAACAGGTGATGCGCGTATATATAACAACACAGTTTGAAACAAAGTTGAAGACAGGTGATGCGCGAGATATCTATTTAAAAGTCTTTAATTTGTGAAGTTTTAGGTATCAATATTAAACTTACGCCAAACTTCACCGCAGTCCGATGATGAAAAGTATATCCCCTTGTTCGTCATAAAAAGCCCTACACGGCGGTTCCAGTGTCCTTGAAAGATTTGTAGAATAAACAATAATAATCCCGAAAATGTAGGAGCTAAAATAAAACACCTGTCACCTGTCACCTGTCACCTGTCAGCTGTCTAGGACAGTGCGCAGGAAAATAGGCGCGATAGTCTACGCACTGCATAGCATGATGATTGGTCAAGTATTTCTAGGTCACTACCAAAGACTGTAGAATTACAAGACAGCTCACTAGCGGTCGCGCAGCGATGTCCCTTCAAACAGAATGAAGATTCAAATCGAGCTTAAGCCTAGAGCTTAGTAGCCATATGAAATTTATTATATCACTGTATTTGTGTCATTTTTATTAATAAAAAAACATTTTAAAATTATAGACGATTGCTTTTTTTGGAAATTCAGTTCCATTCTTTAGTAAGAATTTAAAAGAAAATAAGGATCAAACTGTACTTACAAATACTCGGCAAATCAGGCTAGCATGAAGATTGAGCAACATCTTAAGTGTCGACCTTAGTAACCTATAGGAATATGTTTTTATGTAGAATTAATATTATCCTCATGATAAGAAAAATATTTAAAAATTATAGTCGATAGCGATTTTACAATTGAAATCAAAGCTGTGAGAAACATATTTTTTAAATTTAAAGATTTGTTACCGTGTAGAGAAAAATGGCAATGGCTACTCGCGTGTTATAATGTTAATGCGCGCTCAGTCCGCGCACTGTCTTTATTTAATTCTTTATAATTGTACGCGCAAATTGTGCGCAAAGCAAATTTCACGCGCGATATGCAAATTTAGGGTCGTCAAACTTTATCACGTCATCTTGAAGTTATTTTTAGTCAGGCGAAGTAAACATTGTTATTGTGACGTCATAATGAAAAGCCTGCGTATCAAAGTGCGTGTTAATTTTGTACATCGCGCTCTGCCCATTCACGTTGTACAGGATAATTGCACAGTGGTCGGTCTTTCCATTAAGCGTCTTTGTCACTACGCGATGACGTAGAGAAGTAGGCTACGGGAGCTTCAAAAATCGATTCACTCCGCCATGTTGCCCATGTACAAAGTCTATGGGACACGTGACTTGCGCGCGTTAAGTGAGCCTTGTAGCAAAGACTGTAGAATTACAAGACAGATCACTAGCGGCCGCGCAGCGATGTTCCTTCAAACAGAATGAAGATTCAAATCGAGCTAAAGAGAAAGTTGGGTACACCCAGAGGTTTGGCTACAGTACTGAATCTTGTTCATTTAAATTAATGAAAAAACATTTAAAAATTATAGTCGATAGCTTTTTTGGAACAAATGTTCCCTTTGTTAGTTTTAATTTAAACAAAAGTAAGGATCAGAACGTACTTACTTAAACTCGGCAAATTCAGGCTAGTATGACGATTGAACATCAGCTTATCTCCAAGTTGGGTACACCTGGGGGACACATTGCTTTTCTAATTCAATATTGTCTTTGTATAGGTAAAAATATTTAAAAATTATAGTCGATAGCTTTTAGAGATTTTCACTCACATTTTTGAAATAAAGAATTGTTAAATTCACAGATCTCGAACGTGCACAATAAACAGGCAATGGCATATTTGGATATTTGCATATTATCACGCACACTCATGTCTGGAATATACGCACCGACAAACCAATCGACTTTGTTCTTCCCAACATGATACTCCTTTGTGGAATAATTGACCAATGATAACTGCGTATGTGTGCGCATTATAAAATCGGTGCGCTTAGTCAGCTGATTTATTTCCGAAAATAGTGTTGTTGCTAGGCTAAAAATAGCCGAGTCATTCACATTAAGCCAGCAGCAACAACAACAACAACTGCAACAATACATATGTGGGGAACCCCCTGTGCAATTTGCATTGTGACGTCAGGACTGTAATTGCGCGCATTAACTGAGGACATCGCGCGCTGCCCATTCACTTTGTACAAGAAAATTGTCCAGTGGTCGGTCTTTCCATTAAGCGTCTTTGCTTGTAGTTATAAACGGCTTGGTTCGTTTATTCATACTTCTATGAAATGAAATGAAAATGAAATGAAATGAAATGAAAAATGAAATGAAATGAAATGAAATTTATTAATATTCTTTCACCCTTAACAAGGGTATTGAAGATAACAATATAAGAAATGTCTCATTGAATAATGTCACATAGTTATATACAATATGTACAAAGTATAATCATATAATATTTACAAAGTATAATGAAAACATCTAATATTTACAAAGTAATGTTCTCTAATTGTAAGTTTGTTATAAATTGATATGCAGGTGATGTAGTAATCAATAAATTAATTAAAGGCACTAAATGAATTAGTTACAAATTATTTCAGTTTCAGATTTATCACTGTGAAAATCTAAAAGAAATTATTTTACACTTAATGTTTAATTTTCAATATTGAAATACAAGCAGTGATAATTCTTTGTCGTATGTACAATAATATACAAAAATATACACAATATTTATTTAAATCTGTCCATAATGATGCTGCAGAATTTGGATAGCTTCAACAATGTCGACGGCAAAGGGGAATTAAACAATTTATACATTTTGATAGTGTCCGGCCGTTTTTTAAAGTAGTTATCGAGGAATTTCTTCCTTGCTAGTTCAAATTCCGTACATTCAAATAGGTAATGGAATTCATCCCCAAGTTTAGAATGATTGCACAAAGTACATAATCGTTGTGATCTATCCACGTTTGAATATCTACCGGAAACAATTGGCAGACGATGATTTCCACATCTAAATTTACAAATTATTACTCTATGCTTAAATGGTAATTTCATGAGGCATTTTTCGAAAGTACATGTTTGTTTAAAAATGCGATAATTCAAACAATGTGAATTACGGTTTACTTCATAATGCCAATTTTGAGAGTAGACGTCATTTAACCGTTGTTTTATTGTCAATTCAAGCCACTTTGGGTCTTTGCTCTCTATGCTATCCCATAAATACGACAATCCCAGTTTATCTATTGAATTCTTTATCTTGACTAACCAAGGGGAACGGTATATATCAAGATTAAACATCATTTTCATTATGTCATAAACAATGTGTGATAACTTTGAAGTTTTACTTATAACAATCCTTATCCAAAATAATAACATTCTCATTTCAATATCTTTCAAAATACTATGCTTTCCTAATTCGCCAAATGCCATACAATTTGCACTACTTTTATTGATTTTTAGTAATTGTTTATAAAAGGTAATTTGAAAGTGTTCAATTTCTTTTAAATTTTCCTCACAACCCCAAACTTCGCTTCCATATAAAAGAATAGGATTGACAAGTTTTTCAAAAAGATCCAATTCAATATCTATTGGTAAACTAAGCGATTTTGATTTTGCTCTTAAACTAAACATCGCCTTTCGGGCTTGAATAATTTGTTTATTTTGAGCCTTCTTAAAATGATTATTGTAATTGAATGTTGTTCCAAGGTATACATAATCATCTACTATTTCTAAAATGTCATTTCCAAAACGAAAAACAGGTAATTTCCTGATTTTTCCACGGGAAAATATTACCACTTTAGTTTTGTTAATATTAACTTTCAAGGACCATTTATTACAGTATCTATTAACATTATCTAAAGCAATTTGGAGATCATTTTCAGACTCAGCAAAAATGATAGTGTCATCTGCATATAAAAGAGAGAACAACTTCAAAAACACATTTACACCTTCATCACGTACTTTCTTTTCAATGTTACGAGGGAGCAAATTAACACCTTTGCAGTTTTCTCGTAAGGTTGATTCAAAATCATTTATAAAAATTGCAAATAGTAAGGGCGATAGGTTATCACCTTGTCTTACTCCTACATTACATTCAAATAGGTCGGAACGTTCTGCGTTACTTCGAACATATGACTTGGCGTTATTATACATATCTTGAACAAGTGCAAGGATTTTGCCATTAATATTGTATCGTAACATTTTATACCACAATAAATTTCTATCAACAGAGTCGAATGCTTTCCTATAATCAACAAAAGCGCTGTATATTCTTTTCTTTTCTGATAGATAAATATCAATTAAAGAGTAAAAAACAAAAGTATGATCTAGCGTAGAATAATTCTTGCGAAAACCGGCCTGTTCTTCTCCCATTAAATTATAGGCATCAACGTACTGTGTTAGCCGCTCATTCAATACAGCAGTAAAAAGCTTCCCTAAACAACTCAATAAAGTAATCGGTCGATAGTTATCTGGATCATGTGTTGATCCTTTCTTCTTATAAATTGGGCATAAAACACCGATAGTCCAGTCCTGAGGGACGTGCCCACTGTCTAATATTACATTGAACATTTTCCTTATTAAAGATATCATTTGATTATTGCTATGTTTAATAAACTCATTCAAAATTCATTCATTCACTATGCTTACACCCCAGGGGGGTGTCACTCTGCCAGAGTGCCGCGATTTTTGATCATCGAAAGGAATACCACTGCAGGTTGCATTATGGGATACTTGGGAATTACATAAACCAATCACAGAGCAGTTCATACGCGTCGTCACCAGATCGAGGTCAATAAAACAAGTTCATATGCATACGTCACCATAGATCCCATTGTTCTCAAGCGTGATACAATCTAGGACAGTGCGCAGGAAAAAAGGCGCGATAGTCTACGCGCACTTCATAGCATGATGATTGGTCAAGTCTTTCTAGGTCACTACGCGATGACGTCTAGTGGTATTACTTTTGTGCTTCAAAAATCGCTTCACTCCGCCATCTTGCCCATGTACAAAGTCTATTGGACACGTGACTTGCGCGCGTTAAGTGGGTTGGTTTGTTTATTCATAATTCTATGTTACACCCATAGAAGTATGAATAAACAAACCAACCCGTTTATAACTAGAAGGCTCACTTAACGCGCGCAAGTCACGTGTCCAATAGACTTTGTACATGGGCAACATGGCGGAGTGAACCGATTTTTGAAGCACAAAAGGAATACCACTAGACGTCATCGCGTCGTGACCTAGAAAGACTTGACCAATCATCATGCTATGAAGTGCGCGTAGACTATCGCGCCTATTTTCCTGCGCACTGTCCTAGATTGTATCACGCTTGAGAACAATGGGATCTATGGTGACGTATGCATATGAACTTGTTTTATTGACCTCGATCTGGTGACGACGCGTATGAACTGCTCTGTGATTGGTTTATGTAATTCCCAAGTATCCCATAATGCAACCTGCAGTGGTATTCCTTTCGATGACCAAAAATCGCGGCACTCTGGCAGCAGTGACACCCCCCTGGTTACACCCCCCTGGTTCGCGCGCGCGATGTTGACTTTGTCAACGCGCTTAAAGATCAGTGACGTCATTCCTACAAACCACGTGATTTCCCTGTTTGTATGCCAGGCCTCACGACCCCTTTCCTTTAATGCCGTTCGACATAGTAGGTCTCCTCGAGTCCCAACACGAAGAAGATCTCTTGAATTCGGTGACGGGTCATCCTTCAATGTATGACGGCACGCGCGGTGTAAACATTGTTAACGCGCTTGGTCACTCTTACCAACCACATGCATGCATGCCCTGTTCTATTATGCCATCACGACCCATTTCCTTTAATGGCATTCTATGTCTCCTTCTCGAGTTTCAACACTCAGAGGAACTACACATCCCTTGAATTCGGCGACGGGTCATCCCCGGATGACGGCGCGTATGGAGTCTCGCACACAATGATGGCGCGCTTCACTGACGTCACTGTCCCGGATCACGTGATCTCCCTGTCTAAAGCTCTCTGGATCAGGTTTAATGTATTAGACAGAAAGGACTTCATGTTCGGTATGACGGTCAAAGCAATTACTCGTTGGGGTAAGTTGGGGCTCTGCTGAATTTTATTTGTATAATGTATTTTATTATGTTCCCTTTACATACCTGACTTTTGCTGTCCACACTGTGACTGTGATGGGGGATTGATTCTTCTTCACACTCAGGGGCGTAGACATGACATTGATACCCATTCAAGTGGGGGGATGATCTATTCATCCACCCCCCTCCCAGTTGAATAGGTATTATGTAACTCGCTACGCCCGTGTTCACACTATTAGATTGTAGGCTACGTCTGTAAATCTTTAATGTCTGAGTTCTGATTTACCTAGAAACAGGCTTAAATATACCTTTCCACAATTATGGAACTTAATCTTGTTTTAAAATCATTAAAAGAAGACTTTATTGGCGAAACGCACTACTTTGATAATTCAAATCATGATTTTGGAAAACCATTCCGTACAAATAAATCATTTGAAACCTTTAACTTTTTCCATATTTGATTTTTGTAAACATAAATAATCAACGAGTAATGGAACGAGCCTCAAAATCCATTACGTCACGGATGCACTAATATACGTTTCTCGTAATAATTACCGTAGGCCAATCTATTAATTAAAACCATACATGAAATATAAATATATTAATTCATTATTTTCTTCCTATTTGCTTGCTAGTATATCCGCGATATCAACAATAAAACTAGACTTTGAATTCGTCACTTTGACGAATTAAGGTTATACGTATCGATTTGTTATGATAAAAGGATGATTCCAAAAATAAGTACTCAATCATCATATAAATAGTATCAGATACCCCCCCCCCCCGCAAAGAAAAGAAAAAAGAAGAAAAAAGAAAGTACCACAAATATTCCCTTGATTCGAACCCACGACAATTAGACAATTAGATCTCGATTCACAGGTCGTACGAAAACACCAACCCTTATTCACTTGACAGATTGCACAAATGATAGTATATGAGTAAAAGATTGCACTCTGCATTTGCCAATACAAGATAAAATAATGTTGATGCACGGCAGACTAATCACAATTGTTTAGAGACACACTTTAGTTCCTAAATTCATAGTGTTGGATAATTGAGACCACATTCTTTTTAGACCATAACCTCAGCTACAACATATCAAAATCTGGGAGAAAATCGATGGAGAATAAGCGAGATATGGTCGGCTGTGATCGATTTCAAAATCAGTTAAAATCGGTTAAAATTTGCATTTTCAACTTTAACCCTCAATATGATGATCTCATAACATTTACTTGGCATAAATGAGTTATGAATTCGTATCTACAACTCATATCATTTTCGAATATTGAATTAAAATTGGGGGTTTAGGGAATTTAGAAAAAGTTATGGCCGAATAAAAAAAAGTATGTTTTTACCATATTTTGCCAATCTTCGTGCGCGCGTAATTTTGACTTTGACGCACGCATACTCCATTATTATGAGTCAACAATGGCTGAACTTGATAGGATGCATTGAGGAAAGGGTATAAGGATTGCACAACATGTACAAAAAGAATTTTTTCCTGTTAATTTGCGTTACGCACGCATATACACGCGCGCCGACGCGCACGTGCGGACATTTTTGAAACGCTTAAAATTGTCTGAAACAAATTAGGTACGGTACTCGGGTATGGGTTTTGAATTTTTTTTTACATTTGTTTTCATTTGACGGGCGCGTACGCGCGCGTATCCGAGTGTACGCGCATGCGCATAAGCTTGAAAGATGACGATTGACCTGATTAATATTGATGCGAAATTTGAATTAAAATTAATGAAGCATTTACATTTCTTACATTTATTATAAAGCCGGATCAGATATACCTGTTGACGTAATCAACAGTCCTGTAACAATCCAGTCACTGGGCTACCCGACGTCATACCGCAACAACGCTTACCAACTCTGGACCGTGCGCGCTCCTGAGTCCCTCATCATCTCCGTCATCGCCCATGACTTCGATCTTTCCAATCCTTTAGAGATGGCGGACGTAGTCTACGTTGGCGACACGACGGCGAGGTTCCTGAATCACGGTAGCCGTGGTCCTGGTCGGAATCATTGGGTGCAGTGGCGGGGGAAGAAGCCGGTGGATGACTTCCTTGAATTGTTCCACTATTGCTCGACCAGCAACGCGGTGACGATTCTGTTCACCACCAACTGGAAGGACTTTGGGAAGGGATTTTCGTTGAGACTTTCTGCCGTTTCGTCGTGTCACTCGGACGAAGGGGGTACAGGTAAAATATTTTGAATATAAAGTGTACATTTGATATAAGTATTTATGTGTACATGTGATATGAATATTTAAATACCTGTGCTTTAAACAAAATGGCCGTCAACCTGTTTAAAGTGGCCACCTGTCTATAGCGGCCACTTTTGCCGTTTCCATTAAGTGGCCGCTATAGACAGGTTGAACTGGTGTGTATTTATTTTGCAGGAAACTAGTGGACCCCTGTTTTAACCATAAATGGATTTTAACATCTAGTAGGGAACAAGTTAACCCATTGCCTACGGATTACAAAATCTACCAGGAGGTTTAGATGATATTTATGCAAACAAAATTAATGCCCCCGCCCACATACAATGTTGCCTCTTTGCCTGTGTCCCTAAAGTTTACATCTGTAACTTTGATTGATAGCAACATAATTAGGTTTCTCCTCTGACGTTCTTTACTTGATAATAGATTAAAGGATTATATGTCACTTTCTCTTTCAATGTTCTCGTCAAAAAAATATAAGACATATTTAGGTAGGTATATTCGTGGTTTTGTTTTTTACATTTCCAAAGAGGACTTAAATTGAACAGGACAAAACCTTTTCAATATGATGTTATTGTCTTTAATTAGTGTATAATATCGTTATTCAACCGCAGGGAGGCGCTTTAAAAGCATTAATTAAAGGGAAAGTACAGTTTTGGTAAAACTGAATTTTAGTAACCGAAACGTGCACCATAACATTACAAACTAGTAGTTATAAATCTACCATGCTCGAAAGGCATACAAAATTACAAACGACTAATGGGGCAGTCACACACGCCTGCGATTAAGCTATGGTCACAACTCAGAGCGGTGACCGACCGATTTGTAGCTTGCTCGGCCGCCGCTGGAATTTAGGCATCGCCCAACGATTTGTTGGAGAAGTCGAGCAGGCTGTAGAGCCCCAGCGCTGCCTGGGCGGGGGCGCTGCCCTGTCGATTTCCCGTCGATCGCCGGTCGATTTTAGGTCAAAACTAGGCGAAATCGAGGAGCTTCTCCGCGCGGCGTCCCGGCAGTGACCGACTGATGACCCACCGTTTCCCGGGCGGTCTCCCACCGGCCACCGGCTGATTTTTAATAAATCGCCCGGCGGCCGGCCGGTGATCGGCGGGGCATCTGCGTGTGTCCCGTAGGCTAAATTGCCCTGCCTCCTTCACACAGCCAGGCTCCTTTTCCCCCACTTGCCCCTTGGTTTTCTTGTGTGCTTTGGGCATTTTTTCAGTGAAACAAACTTCGGATAGAAATCTGTTGTCTCTTGTGGAGCGCGCTGACATGCGCCTTTTATACCCAGCCATGTTCGGGCAGACGCCGCGGTAAATCGAGCTGGCGCTGCCCGGACGCCGAACGATTTTGAACTCGCCGCCCGGTGACTGATCTCCCAGCGGCGACCGTGCGGCGGCCGCTCGGCAGCCTTTGATCTAGCGGCTTCGATTTTTGACCTAAATCGCTCGACGGCGACCGCTCGATTAGGTCGAGCGTATTTTGGGCGGCGAGTGAAAAGTGAGCAGGCGCCGCCCGAATTTTAACTCCGCGCTAAAACTTCAGCGTCGACCGAGCGATGCCCTCAAAACCAGCGGTGCGCGGGCGGCCGCCGCTCGGTGCCCGGGCGAAATTGGCTAAAAACTCGCCGCCCGGCCGCCGAACAGGCTACTTTTTTGGGTTGTGACCATAGCATAATTTAGCTGCCATTAGCTCCAAAATCATATGAAAGGCGGATAGTGTCAAACACTGGGTGGTAAATACATGTTTTGGCACTTTTTATTGTGAATGATTAAAAAGCTATTGCGTGGGTTTTATTCATAGTTAAAGGGATAGTTGAGTTCTGGTAAGGAGAGTACAGTTTTAGTGAAACTGAATTTTAGTAACCAAAACCTGCATCATTACATTACAAACTAATAGTTATAACTAGAAAGGAACACAACATTACAAATGACGTAGTAAAGATCACGTTATCATTAAAAAAAGAGCCGTTAAAACGTAAGAGGGCGCTCTCTAAACACTCATCGGTTTCAACCATTTTGAATAAAATATTGTGCATGTGATGCTTTGTTGAAATAGTGATTAGATAGAGAAATAACCAACAACTATTTAAATACCTATTTTGTAACTTTTTTGAATAAGAGGAAGCAGTTTTTTGAATTTTTAACGGCTGGTTCAAAATTCTCTAATAAGCCCGGGGCCCCGGGTTTATTACAAATTGTTATATTTATGGATATTTCAGCCGTTTCTGAACCGATTTTGATCAAACAAAGATGATTTTATTGTTTAAATATTATGCTCTTTCAAATTTTACACTCAGTTTTTCATTACCTCACAAACCAATTAAGTAGTCTAGCGCCCTCTCTACCAAAACTCAACTTTCCCTTTAAGCAAACAGTAGCCGAAGAGTGTATATTTTTGTTAGGTGTGGTCATGTTGCACAATTCACATTAATATAAAATCTATTTTAAACTTTTGATCACAATACAAATATTTACCTCCGAAATTTTCGGCTGTCGTCGGAGGTAAATATTTGTATTGTGATCAAAAGTTTAAAATAGATTTTATATTAACTACCAATACAGATGAACTTTCATAGTAATTCACATTAATGTTCATGTAATTCATTTTAAAATTAAAGTAAATTGCCAAAAATAAGAAAAACCTTCTTACAAATTCAGGACTACAATATAGTCTCACATCACTCACATACGCTCTCATCGACTTGCATACTATGCATATAAATGAGAGTGTATTTTTAGAGGCTTGCCCTAGATACATTGGGTGATTTCAAGTATGGTGTTTAGGGCTGGTGTTAGTGTTTATCAAACTGGTGTTTGTGTGTAATAAACACTAACACCGGCCTTAAACACCATACTTGAAATCACCCAATGTGTGCCAACTCATGAATAGTTGCTATGTGCTTTTCGATTTTAAGTACAACCAGATGACTGATAATAAGGCCGTAGTATTATTTGTTTTATAAAACGAGCTCAACCAGGGATTGTTTTATTTTTTCTGGATTATTGAAAACAGACTTGCCACAATTAGTAACCCAGTCTATCTACTCTCTAGAGTGTGAAAAAATTAATCAATGCCCACGTGATCGGTATTAGCCAATCACGTTACTGAATTTACCGGAGCCGTTTTATAATACACAATATCGCAAATAGCTCATCGACTCGTGCACAGCTCCTAAATTTGAGGGGGCTCCACCCCTGCCATCACTCTTCTATAGTTTCGATCGCAGCTATGAATTAAAAACACGATACTCTGATCGTGCCATCACCTGACATCACCTGCAATGAGAACCTGCGCTGAGAAGAGAACGCACAGCGCATGCGTTCCTCGTGACCAGTCATGCTATTGCTTGATCAATAACCCAATCCAGGCTTATTTAGCACGATAAATTCGCTTTTGAAAATCCAAAATAAGAGCTGCAACTCATCTGTTGTGATAAATGAGTATAAGGCCGAGTTTATTGTGAAAATTGCATTCGATTGGGACGTTTGAGTTTATTTGTTTGTTTACATGATTCGCCCTTCATAGGCTCTATTGTTTATTCGCAGCTATTGGCAGGTAATCGCAGACGCTTGTGACTGCCCCATTATAGCAAAAAGCATGTTCTCATAAAAAAAAGCCGTTAAAACACTAGAGGGCGCTTTCAAAAAATGCATTGGTATCAACTATTTTTAAAAACAATTGTGAATGTGATGTTTTGTTAAAAAAATATTAAATAGAGAGATCATCAATAACTGTTTGAAAACCTCTGTTGTAAATTTCTGAAAAGGTGTAAGCATCAAATAAATGTGGGATCCCAGATTTATTCCGATCCGATATAATATTTATTGATATTTCATCTTTTTCTGAACCGATTTTGATCAGATACAGTTCATTCTGTCATTAATATTGTGTGCTCCTTCAAATTTGACACTCAGTTTTTCATTACCTCACACAAAAGTATTACTTGAAGCGCCCTCTATACCAGAAACTCAATTATCCCTTTAATGGTCAGGCCTTACTACATGGTTAGTCTCATCAATTGCACTATAATGTATTTCTTTATTTTCAAAAGGTGTCCCCTATTATAAAATTAGGGTGTTACATATTTTCACACATAAGTAGGTCGAGGGGGGGGGGGGCGAGTGGGGTTCACCCCTTCCCGCATCACTTAGCTATATGCTATACTTAATTTAAAAAGAAAACAGCACAATGCCACAAAATCATAAATATCATTGAACGTGTTAAGATGTTTTATCGTTTTCATCTTGGCAGATTGATGCTTTATATCACTATAGACGGAGTGACTACTTCGATCGCCCAGCTAACTGCATCAACTACGTCTACATCAATTGTGTGACTTACGAACTCGACCGATCAGGCGACTAATGCCCTCCGCACACAGAGCTGACTCGACCCGATCCGACTGGTTTTCAGTCGGTTCAGCTCACTATACGTTGCCTCAGGACTCCTGTTTTGCCGATCAAGAGCCAGTCGGAGCTCATTCGAGGCCGATTTAACATGTTGAATCGGCTAGGACAGAGCGAAACCGACTCTAGCTTAAAGTGATACCTGTAAAGTGTCAGATATTGCACAAAATGAAAACGAACACTGTTTACCTAGTGAAAAAAACGAATATTCAGTTCATATTTTATCACCGAATACTGATGGTCTGCCATACTTTTGTCGCAGTAATGAATGATCCGTTTGAGATATTCGCACCCGTGTATTTTTACACACGTAGTACATAATTCATGGAATTTGAACTCGCTCGGCTCAAAGTTCAATCTCCGGAATGTTCTCACGGGTGCTGCATGCGGACGTTCTCAGCTAAGACAATTGTACTTTTTTTCAATTGCGTTGATTAACGCTTTAGAAAAAATGATTTTCAATGATAATTATCTTCATACTAAAGGGACATTTGAACAAATCAAACCCTGTTTTATTCTTCTCTTACCATAAGCTAAACAACACGGTAGAAGAGAAACGAGGAAGCTCCAAGTAATTTTCGTGGATTTGGACACTTTACAGGTATGACTTTAACTGTAACTCAGTCAGATCGGTTCGAGTCGGCTCTGTGTGCGGAGGGCTTAACCCTTTCGTAAATGATACCGAAGATGACATTAGTCAGATAACCTGTTTTTAAGAGGTTCAAACGACTGTGGTCATAAAGGATAACATCTTAAGTGTAATATATATTAATGAATTACGGAAAATTACGTTAAACGAACAATCCTTGTTATATTCATATCGACAGATGTGAGAGCAACCACTAAGATCACCCAGCCGACCACCTTTTCCATGAATGATAGCGATGATGACATCAATCAGACAACTTCTCCTCATGAGGGTCAAGGCACTGTGGTCGAATCGGTGGATGCCAAGCTGCAATGTGGTAAATAATAATAATAATGATGATGATGGCGATCATGACGATAATGACGATGATGATGATGATGATGATGATGATGATGATGATGCTGATGATGGTGATGATGATGGTGATGATGATAATGATGGTGGTGATGATAATTTCTTCTTCTTCTTGCGTATGAGGCAGCGCAGCTTCTACGCAACATCACGCAAGTTTTGTAGCCAGTGAACAGTGTCGGGGTCCAAGTTGTTTAAATCTGGGTTTGGGTGGCCGGGTGGGCGAAGGATTGGGCACTCTTCAATGATGTGGGAGGCAGTCTGCTCAGGTGATCCACACGTGCAGGCCGGAGAAGGTCTAAGTCCCCAGCGGTGCATGTTCGCATTGAATCTGCCGACCCCTGTGCGGAGCCTGTTTTCGGGGTAGATCCGCTCCTGGTGGTAGTTTTGTGTTGGGGGTCACTGTGAATTGAGGGGGTCTGGGGGTCTGCTGCCAGCTGTCCTTCCATGCGGTGAGGGTGTTGTGGGTGCCGTAGCCGTTGGCGGCCCGGATGTGTGTTCTGGGTGGTATGGTGTAGGGGGTGTGTACGGTCTTGGAGGGCCTTGTTTACCAGTTTGTGTGTGTAGTGCACTGGCGTACCTACGGGGCAGGGGGGGGGGGGGGGGGGGGTGGCAGTCTCCCCCCCCCCCCCCTGACGAGTGACAAGCAAGCAACAAAAAAAAACACCACCAAGGTCATCATCACCCTGGCTAAAAGGTAGACCACCTTTTAGTCATGGTGATGATGACCTTGGTTTTTAATAACAACAATAATAACGGTAATAATTATAAGGACAATTATGACCATACTTCTAAACTGATATTTTAATTACCAATTTTAAAAGTTTCTCCACGTGGGAGGGGGTAAACCCCCTCCCACACCCTCCCCCAAATAAGTATAGACATGCACGGACGATGTGAGCGTATTTGAGTCTAGTGTGTGTGTAGGTTCGATTGTGTTTGTATACTATTATAGCGGTCTAATCATGAGATGATTTAAATCATGATTTCTTTAATTTTGTATTTATCAAATTTCCTTCCAAGGTATGCACCAGATTGCATTATTTCGAGTTAAAAATTGCAAAAGCTCCCTACCGTGGGAGGGGGGACACCCCCTCCCACACCCTTGCTCGTCCAAATCCTCCCTTGCTCGTCCAAATCGCTTGCCCCCCTCCCCCCCCCCCCCCCCCCCTGACGAGGTATGCCAGGTACGCCACTGGTGTAGTTTTCCCTGCGGAGGGCGGGGTGCGATGCCAGCGAGCACTGGTAAGAGATCTGTTGATGATGATGATGATGATGATGATGGTGATAATGATGATGAAGATGAAGATGGTGATGATTATGGTGATGATGATGGTGATGATGATCATGATGATGATGATGATGGTGGCGAACAGCATGTAACATTAATGTTATTATTACCATACTCCGTTCTATAACAAATCGGTCGGGGTTCATAACCTAGGCTGCGACTTTCGGATGGACTGTTGTAAATATGTTTTTAAATTACACTTGGTCACGTCGGGAAAAGATCCCACGATAATGTTCTTATAAATCATTGATAACAAAGTTGTAATCTTTTCAGGACCAGACGAACTCTTCATTTGGAAAATGTCCCTTATTGCGACTGGTGGTGCAGCTGGGTTTCTCCTGTTCTTGCTTGTGATAGTATGTGTGGTCTATCATCGCAAAACGTGCATTATGGTCAGGCCTTCCAAAGACCTTGCTACGGTTAGTAATATCGCATTTGAAATTAACCTATTCTCTACCTGATGTTGTAATTCCGATATAGATTATACAGGACCCACCAGGTTCCCATAGGCAATGGGTTCCCATGTCCTTACTCAAGACATTATAATTAAATAGTCTGTCATCGCAGATCACTTAGTATACTTTCAAAGACATAGTTGTATACGGTTAGTATCAACAATTCCACGATATGTATTTTTTTTTTTTTTTTCAAAAGGATTCCCCTCGTATGTTTTTATGTAAATTATTGGGGGAGCACGTACCCCATCCCAATACCTCTCGCATTATGATTTAAATTAAATATTACAAGTTTTAAATGTGACCATTTAAACAATTTTGCTTAATTGTTGCTATTGACTTTGAGTGGTATTATATACTTCATCATTCGTACCAACTCAGAAAAGTACGCTCCTTTAATTAGAAACAGTGAAGACAGAATGAAAAATATGGTTATCAAGCTTGAATATGATTGTAATAGAATAGTCAGTCAGGTGAAAAAGTCTAGGACCTGAAACTTTTATCCGTGATAGTTATTGTTTTACTTTTTTATTAGACATGTTTCTTTTTTTCTTATTTTCTGTTGTCATTAAAAAAAAATAGACATGTGATGAAGAAGGGGTCATCAAACAGCTACGGTCTGTCAAACCGACGACCAACTGCCGGTACCGTTTCATCCGGCACCCCAATTCTGTGGAGGCCGATGATACGGGTGATGGCAACGACGACGATGATGATAACCATCTCTCGCCAAATGCGTGCGCCGAGTTCGACAATCCTTCGCCGTATGGTCCGATCGCGTACAATACGAAAGTCGAGAAACCCAAACCTGAAACTCCTAACGTATACTACAACGTGCCGCAAAACTCCGCTTGTTTCCTCCCCGGATTCAACTCCGCTTCCGAATCCAAGATGGTAACCGTGGCAATCGAAGGAGCATGCAGAGGAGATCATTGGGAAGAGATATACCAAAACGAATACCCAAACGAATCCCTGTATCAAAATACAGGATAACTAATAAATACCGCGCTAGAATGGAGGATTAGGAGAATTATGGTGATGATGATGATGATGATGATGATGATGATGATGATGATGATAATTATGATAATGATGAGGATAATGATAATGTAAATGGCAATGAAGATGATCGTGATGTTGTTAATGATGATGATGATGATGATGATGAAGATGATGATGATGATGATGATGATGATGATGATGATGACGATGATAACGATGGAAATAGAAATTGATGGTGATGATGATGAAGAAGAAAAAGATAATGATGATGATGATGATGATGATGATGATGGAGGTGGAAATAGAAAATGAAGATGATGTTGATGATGATGATGATGGAGGTGGAAATAGATGATGATGATGATGATAATGAGGAGGAGGATGGAGGTGATGATGCTGCTGATGATGATTATGATGATGATAGTGATGATGATGCTGATGATGATGATGATGAGGGTGATGATAATGATGATGATCGCGATGACGGTGGCGTTGCAAAGGATAATACTCATGATGTTTATGATAATATGGATAATAATTATCATTATAATGGTGACCATCGATAGTAATGATGATGATGATCACGACACTATTTAGTTGACATATATAGGTGCCATCTCGAGAACAGATTAATTAACACATTTCCGGGATATTTAGGATTTATAAATAGAACCAAGATTATAGAAACACAGAAAGTAGTAGTGTTGTGGTTCAAACCTTCGTATTCTAATGAAAATGTCACGGGTCCGACACCCATAAATAATTAATAATATTAATTGTTAATTGACATGGCTCTATTCCCGTGAGCATCGTAGCACTTTACACTATAATTATTACCCCGGTCAATGTATACACACTTTAATAATTTTGCGCACAATGAGCACATTTCCACTCCCTAGGGAGTATTCCAGTCAATTGCCTATTAGACCTGTAAATCGAGTAAGTTCATGTTGACCTTCTGGTAGTGGTGATGTTGATTTTACATTTACGGAAATCGGTTATATTAGATGCTATATCTCTAAATGAGTTGCCAAATGGCAAGATAAGAGAACGGGCTTTGTTGTATCCACCAATTATGGAATCATCATTGTGCAATGTAAATACTCACCCATAATCAAACACCATCATAAATTGTTTCAAATTGAACGAGTAAAGACAACCTTAAGGCCCAGTCCCATACTGACGATTTTCACGACGACTCGCAACGACTCGCAACGATTTACTAGAACGAATCGACTCGATTTAGCCACGATTTAACAACGAATTGGGAAGAATTGTACGGCGACTCAAGACGAATATTCGTTCTTCGTCGTTGTTCGACGAGTCAGCTCGTCCTTCTTTTGTCTTTAACCATTGCGGTAGAAAAATCGTGGCAGAAAAAAAGTTGTGGTCCCATAGTGGCGATTTTTGCGGCGACTCGCAACGAATTATCATTCGTGGAGAAAATCGCTTGAGTCGTCGCGAGTCGTTGTAGTTCGTTGCGAGTCGTTGTAATTCGTTCTGCGAACCGTTGCGCATCGCGAAGAACGCCATGAATCGTGTTAGCACAACGAATGTTTTGGGACTGTTCAAAACTATCGCCATGTCGCGACGATTTCCTTTCATTCTTTGTATGGAACAATAGGGCAGTGCACCATATGAACAATCGGACTTGTTTGAGGGGATGATCTATTCATTCACCCCCCCCCCCCCCCCCCTCGTGTTGAATAGGTATTTCGTAAGTCTCTACGCCCATGGTCAGTTAAAAAACGGACAGCGGCGATCTTCACAACGAAGCGATACGACTCGCAACGAATTGCAACGATGTGGAACGACTTGACACGAATATGCAACGGTAAATACAATGATTTTTGGTGAAAATCGTCGTGGCGTGGCGATTGTTTTGAACAGTTGAAGACGGCGATTTTCACGATTTTCTTCACGATGCGCGACGGTTTTGGGGGAAGAACCGATACGATGTAACACGACGCAACACGACCAAAGCGATTTTCTCAACGAATGTCAAATCGTTGCGATTCGCCGTGAAAATCGTCAGTATGGGACTGGGCCTTAAATTTAATACAAGATTTATTGCATTGTTATATGATAGATGTGATATAAAAATATGTTGTTACAGACAAATGATTTTGCATAGTCAATGCTTTAGACCGGGTGAGCTTGCCTAAATGACTTTCGTTAACTAGTTAGCCTAAACATTAGCCGGTTTGGTTCACAAACTTATGTTAAATATAAACATATGAAAATTACAATTACTGTTTCGCAAATATTTTGTAAGTGATAACATGTAAATGATTAAATTACAGAATAGTGAATTGTATTAGATTACGTCGATGTTAATTATCATTGCATCACATACTACGTATACTGACATATTTGCATCGCCATGCCTTCATATATGTTAAATAATATTTAAAACTATTCAAGTCAAATTTATTTTTTCTGTGCAAAAAACAACAACAGTCTAATCAACAATTATCATTGTATAATTTTCTTCTAAATTAATTATTTGATTGACTTATTTGAACTGTAGTTATATTCATATTTCTACTTCGTATAATATTATTTATTTATTTATTTATTTATTTTGGTATACATTTCAAACTGATCAGCAGCAGTGCTGAAAGGATCAGTGTACATTGAACATCAAAACATACATAGTATAAACATGATAAATAATATAATATAGCAATTGCTACATTCGCATTTAAATGAATTGGAACATTAATGTTAAGTACAAAATTTACAAAAGTAAATCACTATAAGATAAACAAAGGTACACTACACAAAGAACAAATATCATATCATTGAGCATAATTGCTAATCATTCATAAATGGAACTGTTCTAAGTTATTAATCACCAAGCAATTAATTCATTATAATATATTTATCATTTATACCTATCAGCTGAATACCTATTGTGAAATCATTATTATATAAGAGCAAGACTATTCCAGTCATATTGATATTTCAATTAAAATTAATTAAGCATAATTTAAAAATGAATAATTATGTACGTATTACAAGTTTAATATCAATATTTTACCAAAATTCAAGGTACCAAACTGTAAGTTTATGAGTATTTGTCAATAAAGAAACAATCTAAGTCTACAATATTATCATCTAAATGCTCGTTTAACTATACATGGGATACATAAGACCAGTACTTAATTATTGCGTCCCGGTTTTTAATGGAAATATTACTCAAGAGCAAATATTACATTTAAAACGATATCAAAAGAGAGTCCTCAGAATAATTCCACATGTTTATCACTTATACTGATCATAATATATTGATGGTTATAATCTTAATTGTTATAATGATTCTGCATTTTATCAATTTCGCGAAAACATTAACAAATAAATACTTTAACATAATGTACTTAATATTTGTATACTGTATACTATTTATATACTTTGTTTGCAACATTTTACTTTGGAAATAAATTATCAAAGACAATATCCATTGTGTGAAGTAGTAGATTTGTGCATAATTATGTAATCATCATATCTGTTTACAATTCAAAACACATTTTGTATATAAATTATGTTTTCATTACATTTCCATTACATTCTTCAAAACTCGAAATTAGACCAATAACTGCAACAATAATAACCAACCATCATTACGACCGTTCTATACCTAACACGTTTGATTATGAAATAAATTATGAAAGTGATCCAACAGATCAAAATATTTTCCAAAAGTGATATTTCAGACTTCAGTCATATTACATTATCATCGTAATGTTATTCCATTTTAAGTGTAGCATGCAATTTCAAAGAAATAAATGTATACCTAGTGAAAAAAGTAAAATCAATGTCTGATATTATATATCATTTAATACACACTGATTCTGACTACAATTGTAAAGCGTTCCAGAACGCTTTTCGTTTCAAACATAAATATCTCCATAATTCGAGAGACATTTAACAAAATGAAAACCCATGATAGCAGATCACACAAATACTCATTGTACGTGTATAAACCCTTTTTTCAATTTGCATTATGTCAACAACGCTACTACTGCAGATCCCTTTAATTACTCAAAATTGGTGTATGTGCATGACATTATACTAGGCGCAGGGCCATGATTCTAGTGTAGAAACACTATACATACAGTATATACTTTGGGTAAAACTAAACTAAACATGATGTCATTTGACAAATGCATTATGTAATACTAATCAAAGATAACATTATTAAAGCTTATATACTTATGTTTTCAAAGCACTGTACTGTGCATCATTATATCCCTGGCTTTAGCTGAGTCTAGGAGGGGGTTGATGCACGAAGAGTTACAAATTTGCACATTTTAACCAATCAGATGTGCGCATTTAGTCACATGTTCCGACTTGCACAAAATTGCAGCTTTTACAATCGATTGCAAATTACTCTTTGTACCTGACCTAATAAAGGCATGTGCGTCAAACATGACCAAAGACATACTCCGGTTTAGAACACATTATAAATGTGGTCCAGGAAGTCGGCGTCCTCTCGCGATCCGACTTTGTTCGCAGGCATGAAGTACTCAAGGTTATCCGGTACATTGTAGTAGGTCGTGTCCCGGTTCCCGGGTGGCTTGATCCTAGTGGTGTACGAAACCGGATCATACGTCGTTGAGCTCTCCTCGTCCGACGCGGATGTTCCGTCATCATCCGGTTGTCGAATGAAGTGCAAGTCGGGCATCCGTTTGAAGGATACCTCCGGATTTATCGCCCCTTTACCGCCACATTGGCACTAAAGATGTGATGAGGATTTATAGAGAAAATGTATTTTAATTTATGAGTAACATGTCCTCTTAACTAACCCAAAAAAATGTAAATTCCGGCATCCGGCATATAATTATAATAGTAAATGTAATGGGCAACATGTATATTATAATGCTTTTACTTGTTTATAAGAATTCGTTTATCCAATGATGATGTAGATAAACAGTAGGCTTGTGATAGCACCATGTAAGAAAGGTGAGATTAGCATAATTATTATCAAAGTAACAACATAATGCGCCGGTGTAGGAGCGGATCATGTCCGCCGCGGGAATAGTCCGGGCGGACAAATTTCGCTAGCAGATTTTGTCCGAGGTGCCAATATATTATTGTTGGTTGCAAATTACAATTTTCAAAAATATGGCTATAAACAAGACTTACCTTAACCATAACCCTAAATATGTTGGCTATATATACAGGGTGCCCCCCCCCCCCCCCCCCCCAAAAAAAAAGGAACGGGATACTGGCCATGATAAAGAAACATGATGACTAGTTCACGGGATAGGGCATCTTTTACGAAGAAAAGTGATACCAATACCATTAATTTTGGTCGCTTAGATTTTGTTTCAGGATTTGTTAATTGATTCAATGCCAGGTTCCCATTTTGCTAAGTCACTGAGTGCCTGATAAATCGCACTTCAATGCCTGTCTTAGCATCAACATGATCAAGCAACGATCAATACGTGCGCCATTGTGAATATGCATTCAGCTGTGTATAAACCAAACCTTTATAGTCCGGTCACATATCAACGGATTGCGCAAACGGATGTCAAACGGAGAGCTAAATTTTCCATCCGTTCTATACGTTTCTTGTCCGTTCCTTGTCCGGTGATGTACGTTGTTCTATGTTTTGTACATGAAGCAATGGAGACGAATTTCATCACCGGATAATTTAATTTCGCAAATTGTCTATTCGTTGGGCATACGTTTCCGCTATCCGTTGATATCTGACCGGGCCAATAGTAGTACTACCTAGGCGTAGTAGGGAGTGAGTAAGAAGGGGTAACATTGCCGGGGATACGTTTAGTTTGCTCCCCAACACGATGTCCTGTATGGGAACTCGCTGGTGCATGCGTTTGACAGTATTTTGCTATTCTAAATTAAACTTTGTAACGGGCGGGGAAATTCGAAAGAGAGAGGGGTTGAGTTTTCGTGTTGGGGAGATTTTCCTGGGGTCTCTCCCCTTTATTTTCACCCGCTATTTGTGCTTCGCCACTGTTGAGCAACTAGTACAAATATTGGGCCGTATGCATAAAAACAAGCAATTGCTTATAAGCAAATGCATTAAGCACAAGCAAGAGCTTGTCAAGCAAAAGATCAAGTTCAAGCAATTGCTTAAATTCGTATGCACAAGCCTTTGCTTGTGCTCAAACCTTTTGCTTGCACTGCCAAGCAATTGCTTACGTGTTGGACAAAGGATCGTTACGGTTGTGCGAACATCGCACTGCAGGGCAACAACGCTTCGTGCCCGACCTGGCAGCAGTATTTTTTATTACGCAAATAGGGGGGAAACAGCGCGGAGCATCAGGGGGGTTTCTGTGCAGATCGATGGACAGAAATTGCCGTAAAAAGTCTAAAATAACAGGAATTTGATCACAACATAACCTCTGGAATATGGAGCTTGAAATCATCCTGAAACGGTACGAAAAATTGATCCTTAAACGCGAAAGCCCTGAGTAAGCAAGAGCTCAAGCTGGTCTGGATGTGCTTGAAAAAACGCAAGCAATTGCTTATCAAGACAAGTAAAAGGTTCGTTTTATGCATACGGTTTTAAGCAATTGCTTGTTTGGTAAGCATTTGCTTACGAG
Source organism: Echinarachnius parma (assembly GCA_037951105.1). Taxonomy (NCBI): domain Eukaryota; kingdom Metazoa; phylum Echinodermata; class Echinoidea; order Clypeasteroida; family Echinarachniidae; genus Echinarachnius; species Echinarachnius parma. Next base: position 68,232 of record JBAMJV010006210.1, read on the forward strand.
CAGTAAGCAATTGCTTGTGCTTGTAAGCAAATGCTTTTGCTTGCAAGCAATTGCTTGTTTTTATGCATACCGATTCAAGCAAAAGGCTAGCACAAGCAATTGCTTGTTTTTATGCATACGGCCCAATGTAGCTCAGCCAATGATGAATAGCTTATTGTGTGATCATCGCTCCCTTGTTCACCTTTGAATAGTAAATGCTTTAATAGTGGCGAAGCACAAATAGCGGGTAGAAAGAAAGGGGAGAACCCCAGGAACATTTTCCCTGTCTCTTTCCCCGCCCGTCAAACCATATAGACCATGGTCAAACCAGGGATATGCGAACTCCAACTTCCATGGTCAAACGCACCAGCGAGTTCCCATATAGGTGCAGGACATGTTGGGGAGCAAATTTAACTTTCCCCCGGCAAAGTTACCCCTTCTTACTCACTCCCTAATACGCCCAACCAGACCCTCAAAGCCTGCGTTCCCGCAGTAACCCTGCAAGATAGGACTTATATCACCCTCAGTGCATTGAAGGACGCCTGGCAGCACTCTCCACGACCCCCGCAATTCACAATTACCACCAACACTATCCCAGCTAGCCACCTGACGTCGTGCCATCGTTGGGCCGATGTCATTTTCGTTGTAAGGGGACGTTGGGCCAACATGCGACATGCGACGTCACCGAGACGTTAAAATGTCCGCCAGCCCAACATCAGCTCGGCGTCTTTTTTTAATGCTGGCCCAACGTCATTTAGCGATTTCGGCCCAACATCAATTATTGACAATGGCCCAATGTCAGTTCTAACGTAGGCCCAACATCGATTCCTGACGTTGAGAGAACATCAAGTTTTGACGAGGGCCCGACGTTAAAATGTCCGCCAGTCTAACATTGTCCCAACATCATTTTGTGATGTCGGTCAAATGTCAATTTCCGACAATGGCCCAACACCGAATCCTGACATAGGACAGATATCAAATTCTGATATGGGCTCGACGTTAAAATGTCCGCCAGCCCAACATCGTCACTACGTCATTTTGTGATATTGGCATAACGTCAATTTCCGACAATGGCCCAACATCAACTCATGACATTGGACCAACATAACATTATGATGTCGGTTCGAGGTTAAAATGTCCGCTAGCCCAACATTGTCACGACATCATTCTGTGATGTTGGTCCAACGTCAATTTCCGCCAATGGCCCAATATCAAATCCTGACGTTGGGCCAACATCAAATTCTGACGTTGGCCCGACATTAAAATGTCCGCCAGCCCGACATTAGCCCAACGTTATTTTTTATTGTTGGCCCAACATCAAATCTTGACGTTCGACCGACGTTTGAATGTCCGCTAACCCAACATTGGCCCAACGTCATTTTCTGATGCTGGACCAACATCTACATTTGACAATGGGCCAATGTCAAATGGCCAACGTAGGACCAACATCAAAAACGTAAAAAGAAATTGGAAAACATGCATAGATTCCACGTCCGATCCATGCATTTTGTTTAATCTTTACACACATTCATTCATAAATCATAATTCTATAAATATCCTATTCCTATACCTATTGCCTACTCCTAAACCTATCATCCTATCGTCCTACAAACATAGGTCGCAATCGGTATACTATATATACACCTCTTCTTAGCATGTATGTTTTGTAATAGTTAGTATTTGTAGAGCGTTGAATTTGAAATAATCCACCTTCAAATCATATTCATAACACTATTTAAGGTGTTATTTATATTCTTATATATCCTTCTAAATTATATACAGCAGCAAGGACATGACAAAAGTATATTTTTTTATATAAATAATTCCAAAAATCGAAAATTTTCATTTCACTTACGATCGCTTATAATCGATCATGAATTTCCCGATAGCAATGCTTCTTTTTTTTTAACTTTTGAATTACTAATGTTTGTAAACGATTAAACGAAATTCAATTCAGTATAGATTCTCAAAGCAAGTTAACAAAAATATAAGTACCCAGCTAGCTAAATGACGTCGGACCGGTGTCGGCAGGTCGTCGGCAAGATCGCGGTCGGCAAACAGACGTCGCGCCAACATTACGCCAACGTCGAATTTAAGTTGGAGGTTTTGGAAATTAAATAAGTCGGAAAATGGTTGTAGTTGAATGTCGTGCCGATGTCATTAAGTTGACGAAAAAAATACGTCTCAAATAAAACGTCGCGCTAAAATCGCACCAATGCCGAAACTGGTACCAATTTAAGAGCTTGATAGAGGGTTGTAATATTAATGTTGGGCCGATGTCAATAAACCAACATGAATATGACATCTCAAATATGACGTTGGGCCGATGTTGTACCGATGTCGGAATATATCATTTTAAGAGGTCGGTAAATGGTTGAATGTGGAATTGATGTCGGACGGATGTTATTAATTGGACATCAATATGACATCACAAATATGACGTCAAGCCGATATCGCGCCGATGTCAGAATTGGCAGCAATGACACGAGTCGGCAAATAGTCATGAAATCGATGTTCAGCCGATGTCAATATTCTGACATGCACCGGCGCCGATTCCATCCGAAAACACAATGCATTGGGGGGGCGAGCATTGTTTGAGAACAATGCTCTGCCCCCCCCCCCCCCCCCCCCCCCCCCCCCCCCAATGCATTGTGTTTTCGGATGGAATCGGCGCGCCTGCTGACATGAATATGTCATCTCCAATATGACGTCGGGATAATTTCGCGCCGATGTTGGAACTGGTAGCAATTAAAGAGGTCGGTAAATGGTTGTAACATTGATGTCGGACCAATGAGTTTTATTGGACATCCATATGACATCTCAATTATGACGCCAAAGCGATATCCTGCCGATGTCATAAATGGCACCAATGAAACTAATCATTAAATGGATGTTGTGCCGATGTCAATAATTCGACATGAATATGACATCTCAAATATAAAATCGGCCTTCTATCGCCCCGATGTTGGAACTGGTAGTAATTTAAGAGGTCGGTAAAATGCTGTGAAATTGATGTCGGGTCACAGTTATTAATTAGACATAAATATGACATCCAAAATATGACTTTGGGCCTATACCGCACAGATGTCGGAACTTTACGAAATTTTAAAGGTGGGTAAAAGGTTGTGAAATAGATGTCGGGCGGATGTCATTACTCCTACATAAATATGACATCTCTACTATGACGTCAGTCCGATATTGTGATGATGTTGTATCTGGTAGCAATTTAAGAGGTCGGTACATGTTTGTGAAATTGATGTCTGGCCAATGTTATTAATTGGACCTCAATATGACATCTCTATATGATGACGCCAAAGCGATATCCTGCCGATGTCAGAACTGACAGCAATTAAACAAGTCGGCAAATGGTCATTAAACTGATGTTGTGCCGATGTCATTAATCCGACATGAATAAGAGATCTCAAATATGACGTCGGGCTAATATCGCGCAGATGTTGGAACTGGTAGCAAATTAAGAGGTCAGTCAAAGATTGCAAAATTGATGTTGGGCTTATGTTATTAAATATACATAAATATGACAGCTCAAATATGACGTTGGGTCAATATGTTGTACCGATGTCGGAACTGGCGACCATTTGCCGACTTGTTTCATTGCTGTCAGTTCTGACATCGGCAGGATATCGCATTGACGTCATCATTGAGATGTCATATTCATGTCGGATCATTGACATCGGCTCAAAATCAACTTAATGACTATTAGCAGACTTGATTCACTGCTGCCCATTCTGACGTCGTAGGATTTCGGTTTGACGTAAAAATTGAGATGTCATATTCTTGTCTCATTACTAACATTGTCCCGACATTAATTTCACAACCATGACTGACCACTGACTGAATAATTGATGTTGGGTCGAAATCGCAAAATGACGTTTGGCCAGCATTAAAAAAAAAACAACGCCGCGCTGATGTTGGGCTGGCGGACATTTTAACGTCGCGGCGACGTCGGATTTTTAATGTAGGCCCAACGTCGTCTTAAAAACGACGTTTTACATTGGCCCAATGCTGGCACAACATCAGGTGGCTAGCTGGGTAGCGACCTCTTAAATTGATACCAGTCCCAACATCGGCGCTATATTAGGTCGACCTCTTATTGGAGATGTCATATTAATGACATTGGGCCATTGTCAAATTTTGATGTTGGTCCAGCATCAAACGTCGGGCGAACGTCAAGATTTGATATTGGGCCAACAATAAAAAATAACGTTGGGCTAATGTCGGGCTGGCGGACATTGTAATGTCGGGCCAACGTCAGAATTTGATGTTGGCCCAACGTCAGGATTTGATATTGGGCCATTGGCGGAAATTGACATTGGGCCAACATCACAGAATGATGTTGTGACAATGTTGGGCTAGTGGACATTTTAACCTCGCGCCCATATCATAATGTTATGTTGGTCCAATGTCATGAGTTGATGTTGGGCCATTGTCAGAAATTGACGTATCACAAAGTGACGTGGTGACGATGTTGGGCTGGCGGACATTTTAACGTCGAGCCCACATCAGAATTTGATATCTGTCCTATGTCAGGATTTGGTGTTGGGCCATTGTCGGAAATTGACATTTGACCGACATCACAAAATGATGTTGGGACAATGTTAGACTGGCGGACATTTTAACGTCGGGCCCTCGTCAAAACTTGATGTTCTCTCAACGTCAGGAATCGATGTTGGGCCATTGTCAGAAAATGACGTATCACAAAATGACGTGGTGACGATGTTGGGCTGGCGGACATTTTAACGTCGAGCCCACATCAGAATTTGATATCTGTCCTATGTCAGGATTTGGTGTTGGGCCATTGTCGGAAATTGACATTTGCCCGACATCACAAAATTATGTTGGGACAATGTTGGGCTAGCGGACATTTTAACCTCGCGCCCACATCATAATGTTATGTTTGTCCAATGTCATGAGTTGATGTTGGGCCATTGTCAGAAATTGACGTATCACAAAATGACGTGGTGACGATGTTGGGCTGGCGGACATTTTAACGTCGAGCCCACATCAGAATTTGATATCTGTCCTATGTCAGGATTTGGTGTTGGGCCATTGTCGGAAATTGACATTTGCCCGACATCACAAAATGATGTTGGGACAATGTTAGGCTAGCGGACATTTTAACCTCGCACCCACATGATAATGTTATGTTGGTCCAATGTCATGAGTTGATGTTGGGCCATTGTCAGAAATTGACGTATCACAAAATGACGTGGTTACGATGTTGGGCTGGCGGACATTTTAACCTCGAGCCAACCGCGATAAGCCGACATACGGCCAACAACTTATGACATCGGCACGACGTCAGGTGGCTAGCTGGGATAGTCTGCCTACAGGTGCTGACCTACCACGGAAAGACTGGGTAACCCTCAACAGCCCAGCTAGCCACCTGACGTCGTGCCGATGTCATAAGTTGTTGGCCGGATGTCGGCTTATCGCGGTTGGCTCGAGGTTAAAATGTCCGCCAGCCCAACATCGTCACTACGTCATTTTTGTGATATATTGGCATAACGTCAATTTCCGACAATGGCCCAACATCATCTCATGACATTGGATCAACATAACATTATGATGTCGGCTCGAGGTTAAAATATCCGCTAGCCCAACATTGTCACGACATCATTCTGTGATGTTGGCCCAACGTCAATTTCCGCCAATGGCCCAATAAAAATCGATTAGACATGAATATGACATCTCAATGATGACGCCATAGCGATACCATGCCGATGTCAGCCTCTGGCAGCTATGAAACAAGTCGGCAAATGGTTATAAAATTGATGTTGCGCCAATGTCAATAGTTCGACATAAATATGACATCTCATAAATGACGTCGGGCTAATATCGCGCCGATGTTGGAACTGGTATCAATTTAAGAGATCGGTAAATGGTTGTGAAAGTAATGTCGGGACAATGTTATTAATTGGACATCAATATGATATCTACAATATGATGTCAGGCCAATATCCCGCCGACGTTAGAACATTCAGCAATGAAAGAACTCGGCAAATGGTCATAAAATTGATGTTGCGTTGATGTCAATAGTCCAACATGAATATGACATCTCATAAATGACGTCGGGCTAATTTCGCGCCGATGTTGGAACTGGTAGCAATTAGAGAGGTCGGTAAATGGTTGTGAAATTGATGTCGGGTTATTAAGGAGACAAAAATATGAAATATCAATTCTGACGTCGAACCGAAATCCTGCCGATGTCAGAATGGGCAACAATGAATCAACTCGGCTTATAGTCATTAAGTTGATGTTGAGTCGATGTCAATAATCCGACATGAATATGACATGTGCAATGTGACGTCGTGCTAATATCGCGCCGATGTCGAAAATGATGGCAATTTACGAGGTCGGTAAATGGTAGTAAAATTGATGTCGGTCCAATGTTATTAATTAGACATCAATGTGACCTATTTAATATGATGTCAAGCCGATTAAGAACTTGCAGCAATGACACAACTCGGCAAATGTTCATTAAATTGATGTTGTGGCGACGTCAGTGATTAGACATGAATATGACATCTCAATGATGACGCCATAGCGATATCATGCCGATGTCAGAACTGGCAGCATGAAACAAGCCGGCAAAATGGTCGCCAGTTCCGACATCGGTACAACATTGACCCAACGTCATATTTGAGCTGTCATATTTATGTATATTTAATAACATAATCCCAACATCAATTTTACAATCTTTGACCAACCTCTTAATTTGCTACCAGTTCCAACATCGGCGCGATATTAGCCCGACGTCATATTTGAGATTTCTTACTCATGTCGGATTAATGACATGGGCACGACATTCATTTAATGACCATATGCCGACTTGTTCCATTGATAACGGTTTTGACATCGACAGGATAACGGTTTGACGTCATATTTCAGATGTCTAATTAATTACATCGGCCCGACATCAAATTAACAACCATTTATTATAAGGACCTCCTAATTTGCTAGAGCTCTATCATCGGCACACTGTCGAACCGACGCCATATTTTAGATGTCATATTTATGACGGATTAATGGCAGGACATTAATTTTACCATTTGCCGACTTGTTCCGTTGCTGAAGGTTCTGTCTTGGACGGAATATATGTTTGCCGTCATAGTATAGATGTCTAATAAATTACATCGGGCTGACATCAAACTAAACACCATTTACAGAACTATTAAATTGCTAACAAGTTCTAACATCGGCACAATATCGGACCGACATCAAATTTGGGGTCTCATATATTCATGTCGCAGTATTGACATGGGCGCAACATCGATGTGATGACCATTTGCCTACTTGTTTTATTGCTGCAAATTCTGACATCGGCAAGATATCGGTGTGACGATATAATTGAGATATCATATTGAGGTCCATTTAAAAACATTGGCCCGACATCAATTTCAAAACCATGTACCGACCTCTTAAATTGCTACCAGATCCAACATCATCACAATATCGGACTGACGTCTTAATAGAGATGTCATATTTATGTAATTTATGAGTAATGACATCCGCCCGACATCTATTTAACAACCTTTCACCGACCTTTAAAATTGCTATAAGTTCCGACATCTGTGCGGTATAGGCCCAAAGTTGTATTTGAGTTTTTAATTAATAACATTGGCCCAACATAAATTTCACAACGTTTTACCGACCTCTTAAATTACTACCAGTTCCAACATCGGGGCGATAGAAGGCCGATTTTATATTTGAGATGTCATATTCATGTCGAATTATTGACATCGGCACAACATCCATTTAATGACTATTTAATGATTAGTTACATTGGTGCCATTTATGACATCGGCAGGATATCGCTTTGGCGTCATAATTGATATGTCATATGGATGTCCAATAAAAAACATTGGTCCGACATCAATGTTACAACCATTTACCGACCTCTTTAATTGCTACCAGTTCCAACATCGGCGCGAAATTATCCCGACGTCATATTGGAGATGACATATTCATGTCAGAATATTGACATCGGCTGAACATCGATTTCATGACTATTTGCCGACTTTTGTCATTGCTGCCAATTCTGACATCGGCGCGATATCGGCTTGACGTTATATTGATGTCCAATTAATAACATCCGTCCGACATCTCTTAAAATGATATATTCCGACTTCGGTACAACATTGGCCCAACGTCATATTCATGTTGGTTTATTGACATCGGCCCAACATTAGTATTACAACCCTCTATCGAGCTCTTAAATTGGTATCAGTTTCGGCATTGGTGCGATATTAGCGCGACGTTTTATTTGAGACGTATTTTTTCGTCAGCTTAATGACATCGGCACGACATTCAACTACAACCATTTTCCGACTTATTTAATTTCCAAAACCTCAAACTTAAATTCGACGTTGGCGAAATGTTGGCGCGACGTCTGTTTGCCGACCACGATCTTGCCGACGACCTGCCGACACCGGTCCGATGTCAGTTAGCTAGCTGGGTACTTATAATATTTTTGTTAAAGGGAAAGTTGAGTTTTGGTAGAGAGGGCGCTAGACTACTTAATTGGTTTGTGAGGTAATGAAAAACTGAGTGTAAAATTTGAAAGAGCATAATATTTCAACAATAAAATCATCTTTGTTTGATCAAAATCGGTTCAGAAACGGCTGAAATATCCATAAATATAACAATTTGTAATAAACCCGGGGCCCCGAGTTTATTAGAGAATTTTGAACCAGCCGTTACAAATTCAAAAAAATGCTTCCTCTTTTCAAAAAAGTTACAAAATAGGTATTTAAATAGTTGTTGGTTATTTCTCTATCTAATCACTATTTCAACAAAGCATCACATGCACAATATTTTATTCAAAAGGGTTGAAACCGATGAGTGTTTAGAGAGCGCCCTCTTACGTTTTAACGGCTCTCTTTGAATGATAACATGATCTTTACTACGTCATTTGTAATTTTGTGTTCCTTTCTAGTTATAACTATTAGTTTGTAATGTAATGATGCAGGTTTTGGTTACTACAATTCAGTTTCACTAAAACTGTACTCTCCTTACCAGAACTCAACTATCCCTTTAACTTGCTTTGAGAATCTATAATGAATTGAATTTCGTTTAATCGATTACAAACATTAGTAATTCAAAAGTAAAGAAAAAGAAGTATTGCTATCGGGCAATTCATGATCGATTATAAGCGATCGTAAGTGAAATGAAAATTTTCGATTTTTGGAATCATTTATATTAAAATATATACTTTTGTCATGTCCTTGCTGCTGTATATAATTTATAAAGATATATAAGAATATAAATAACACATGTAAATAGTGTTATGAATATGATTTGAAGGTGGATTATTTCAGATTCAACGCTCTGAAATTACTAACCATTACAAAATATACATGCTAAGAAGAGGTGTATATATATTATACCGATTGCAACCTGTGTTTGTAGGACGATAGGATAATAGGTTAGGATTAGGCAATAGGTGTAGGATTAGGATATGTATAGAATTATGCTTTATGAATGTGTGTAAAGGTTAAACAAAGTACATGGAGCAAACGTGGAATCTATGCATGTCTTCACATTTCTTTTTACGTTTTTGATGTTGGTCCCTACGTTGGCCATTTGACATTGGGCCATTGTCAAATTGTGATCTTGGTCCAGCATCAGAAAATGACGTCGGGCCAATGTTGGGTTAGTGGACATTCAAACGTCGGGCGAACGTCAAAATTTGATGTTGGGCAAACGTCAAGATTTGATGTTGGGCCAACAATAAAAAAATAACGTTGGGCTAATGTCGGGCTGGCGGACATTTTAATGTCGGGCCAACGTCAGAATTTGATGTCGGACCAACTTCAGGATGTTCTCTCAACGTCAAGAATCGATGTTGGGCCTACGTTAGAACTGACATTGGGCCATTGTCAATAATTGATGTTGGGCCGAAATCGCTAAATGACGTTGGGCCAGCATTTAAAAAAGACACCGAGCTGATGTTGGGCTGGCGGACATTTTAACGTCTCGGTGACGTCGCATGACGCATGTTGGCCCAACGTCCCCTTACAACGAAACTGACATCGGCCCAACGTTGGCACGACGTCAGGTGGCTAGCTGGGAGGCTCCGCACAGGAGTTGGCCGGTTCAACGCCAACATGCACCACTGGTGGCTTAGACCCTCTCCGGCCTGCACGTGTGGCTCACCTGAGCAAACCGCTGCCCACATCATCCACGAGTGCCCCATCCTCCGCCCACCAAACCCAAATCCCAACTTAAACAACTTGGACCCTGACACAATTTTCTTGCCTAGATGCTAAAGCTGCCTCAAACGAAAGAAGAAGACTTACTTCTACGCCTCTCTCTCTCGAAAAGTTTTGGTTACACAGCTGAATGCACATTAACAATGGCGCACGTATGGATCGTTGCTTGATGCTATGACGGACATGAAGGCACCGACATAAATAAAGGCACCGACTTTGCAGAAATTGACAAAAATGGGAACCTAACATGGTGTCAAGACATCCTAAAACAAAAACAAACCAGGGGCGTCGATCCGTTTTTGATATTGGGGGGGCGAAATTTGAAAATTTTCCAGAGTGACCACTGAGGGAGCTAAAAGCCCCACATTGGCATGCCCGGAAGTTTTATGATGCGCTCATTGAAAGTGTCTTGATGGCTCGAAGACCTGACTTTTGGGGGCACCCACATTTGGGGGACAATAATGGGGGTCCAGGGGGCGGAGCCCCCGGAAGCTTTTAGATTTCAGACCTGTGCAACTCCTATCATGGGTGTTAAAATTGTATAAAATAGTGAACCTACTCGTAACGTATTTTAAAGGGTATAGCGAGGAAAAGATTGAGCCTTGCATAAGATGGATCCACGTGATCCTGTATACTATAGAGCCATCGATATAGTCTAGGGCATTGGGCTCCCATGAAACTAAGCAAGGGCGTCAACAAATTCTGAAAAGTGGAGGAGAGACATTGCGAGGAAGCGAAGCGACCGAGCGGGGGAGGGTGTGGGAGGGGGTGTCCCCCTCCCACAGTAGGGAGCTTTTGTATTTTTGGGCGTGAAATTGTGCGATTTGATGCATACCTGATACAGAAATTTCACGTAATATGAAGTATATAAGTATGGAACCAAACATAAATAATGACAAAGGGAGGGGGACAATCTCCTCCACTTTCAAATGTGGGGGGACATGATATTCCAATTTGATTTGCGTTCAGCGCATATGGACCGAATTGACTGAAAGATATATTTCAGATTATTTAGGGTTTAATAAACTTCGTTTGAGGTGTGCGTTTGAGAAATTACACTGCCCAACACATTTCGAAAGGTGAGTTCCCGCAGCCAAAATGAAACTTGCAATATGAGAAACTGTATGCGCGCGAAGCGCGCGGCAAAAAAAGAGATTTACAGTCCTTTTCAAACTAAAAAACGCTATTTTGAAGATTAATTATTGATAAATGTGTCTTTCCCCTCTTTGGCATTATATCACTCGATTTTTTTCTTCCTCATTTTCGGAATTATTGGGTGGGCGAAATGATATGTTCGCCCCCCAATATTTTCATTGGGGGGCGACTGCCCCCCCCCCCCCCCCCCCCTGCCCCCCAGGATCGACGGCCCTGAAACAAACTACTCTACCAAAATTACTGGTCTTGATATCATTTTTCTTCGTGAAATATGTCCTTTCCTGTGAACCTAGTCATCATGTTTCTTTATCATGACAAGTTTCCCGTTCCGTTTAGGGGGGGGGGGGGGCGGGGGCACCATGTATAACCAACATATTAAGGGTTAGGGTTAAGGTTTTTGCTGTTTTGTTTACGTATTCACTGTTTCCATCTGAAATGTGCTATGGGTTTTAATTTGTATGTATGTTTAAGAAGATTTCGAAAAATAATTCAAATAACAAATTTACCTTAGCAGGGGTAACTCTGATCCGAATCATCCGGTGCTGGAAGAAGCACAGAAGGGCGACTGCGATCAAGACTAGACTCAGAAGGCTCATGGTACCAAAAAACGAAAACTTCCAAACCAAGACATGGCCATCAAATCCTGTTGTATAGATCATACATGTACATACATGATTTGATAATATGGAGGCCGGGTACATGTATAGATGTAATTATTTCAACATAATTATATTACACCCGAAAGTATTTGTGACCAAAATAAAACATAAATAGAATCGGTCTCGTTACTTTGATTCAAGTTTCATATACGTAGGTACTTCACTCTGTCAAATGAAGGGGAAGAACTAGAAGAAAATACTATCAATAAATAACATTATCTTTATGCTAGAGGTCTCTTCTGAATTTTGCCCGTATATGACGTTTTCCCCAAAAATTAATATTATGCGGGGTGGGGGGGAGGGGGGGGGGTCTGTAGCTGGGGACCAGGCCCGTAGTCAGGATTTTCCTAGAAGGGGGGGGGGGCGTCATCAAGACCGCTGGTTGAGTTGTGCAAGGGGGGGGGGGGGGGGTGGCGTGGCCAGTATCCGAGACCAATGGCTTATATGGCCGAGACCGATTAAATAAAGGATCTTTCTGAATTGGGGGGGGGGGGGGGATGCGTACGCTCCCAACGCACCCCCTCTGGCTGGGGGCTTCTTGTGATCTTTAAGGGGTAGTTTAGTTTTGGTAGAGAGGGCGCTGCACATCACAATTTTGTGTGAGGTAATGACAAACTGAGTGTCGAATTTGAGAGAACATGCAATTTTAATGGCAGAATAAACTTTATTTGGTCAAAATCGACCCAGAAACGGCTGAAATATCAATAAATATATCTGATCTTATAATTATTTTGGGCCCAAATAATTAGATGATTTTTTCAAAAAAATAAAAAAATGCTTTCAATTTTTCAAAAATTTTCAGAAGCGTTTTAAAATGTTTGTTGATGATCTCTCTATTTAATCATTAATGTTAATGTCGGTGATGCGGTAGGTGGGTGGTTGGTGGTAGTGGTCATGGTGGTAGCAACATGACTTGTGGTTGGAACAGTCGTGTTGCTTGAGGCTGCGAAAGAGAAAGCATAATTATTATTCACCAATTTATGTTCATTGTTACTTTACAATATAGAGGAACTGAAAATAGATTGACACCAGTGAACTATGTATAAAGTCGTCTCAAAGGAATGGATCACTCCTTCCCCACATCCCAGACGTGTCGGACCAATAAAGGAGGGAAGCGCGCCCTCAATCCGGATCACATCCGATTCAGACAAAGGTATACCATGTATCATGTGTCTGGGACTAAATCCCACCGCACACAGAGCCGGTTTCGCTGAGTCGTAGCCGATTCAACATGTCAAAATGGCCTCCAATGACCTCCGACTGGCTCTTGACCGGCAAAACAGGAGATCTGAGGCAATGTATACTAAGCTGAACCGACTAAAAACCAGTCGGATCGGGTTGAGTCGTCTCTGTGTGCGGAGGGCTTTAATTATTCAATAGGGAGTCGCGTGACGCTGGTCCTTCCCGATTCTTGCTGGAGGTAATGACACGTATGTGACTGATTGACCAACGAATCCAGTCATAAGGGTTAGAGTGAGACCGTGTGAGAAGAGCGGTGTTTGGCTAAATTGAGTCCCGCACACCATCTTGAAGGTCGGAGGTTTCTCTGATATGATGCCCAATTTTCAGATGATAACTATTTCTTATTTTGGGGAAATTCATAACAAATAAAAGGGAGCTAAATTTGGAATCTATAGAAGGATTCCAAACTTTAAACATGCTGCATTTATATCCAAATTGCATAACATTTACTATTATAGTAAGCGCTCTTCTCTTGCAAAAGTGCACCAAAGCGTACCCCTGTTGAATAACAACAATACATTAATCAAAGCTAATAAGATCATAATGAAATGGTTTCGTCGTGTTCAATTACGTCCTATTTTGAAATGTAAAAACTAAATCATACCTACCCTTTTTGTCACATCATAAATAAGCATGTCTTATGTTTTATGACGAGTTTTATACATTATTATGATTCCGTGACAGTGATTACTTTTTTCGTAATTCGAAGAAACATCGAAAGTGAAAGAAACATATTCCTTTTTTAATTTTTATTATCAATCAAGCCAATAACGTCAGAGGAGAACCCTAGTTCTGTTTTCTATCGATCATAGTTAAATAAAGCCGTTGCAAACTTATAAGCCCGGCGCAGACAGAGCCGACTCGACCCGATCCGACTGGTTTTAATCAGGCTAGAGTTGGGCCCGGTCGGTCGGAGCAGATTTATCTTGTTGAATCGGCCCCAACTGGCATCCGACTGTCTCTCGACTGGCAAAATGTGTGTCGCGAGGCACTAAAAACTGAGCCGATCGGAATGACAACCAGTCGAGTCGGCTCTGTCTGCGCCGGGCATTAAGGGACACAGGCAAAGAGGCACACTGTTATGCTGGGCAAGGGTGGGGCGCTAATTATGTATGCATCAACATGAATCCTGTTTGATTTGTCTTTAAAACCCCTTGAGATGTTTCCCTACAAGATGTTGACATCAATTAATGTTTAGTACAGGGCCAACCAGGTTCCTGCAAAATAAGTAAACCATATATATAACTTAAAGGTGCACCTGTAAAGTGTTGTCCAAAATGACATTTGAGACCATTCAATCCTGTACCAAAATCATTGTAAGACATGTCCAAATGATGTGCGAAAGTGTAATTGAAAAAGAACACTGCTTTCCTGGTTAAAAAAGCGAACATTTGCGTCACATTTTACAACGGACGTTTATGAGGTTTATGACCGTTCATTAACGCTTTTGAGCTGAATGATAGATATAGTCATACTAAAGGGGCATTTGAAAAAAATCTCACCCTATTTTAATATTCTCTTACCATAAGCTAAACAAGACGGTCGACGGTATAAGAGAAACGAGGAAGTAATTTTAGTGGACAATTTACAGGCATCCCTTCAAAAGTAATTACATGTAGTTTACCTGTACTCTCTGCGTCCGAGTGACACGTCGAGACAGCAGAAAGTCTCAAGGAAAACCCCTTCCCCAAATCCTTCCAGTTGGTGGTGAATAGAATCGTCACCGCATTGCTGGTCGAGCAATAGTGGAACAATCCAAGGAAGTCATCCACCGGTTTCTTCCCTCGCCACTGCACCCAATGATTCTGACCATGACCACGGCTACCGCGATTCAGGAACCTCGTCGTCGTGCCGCCAACATAGACGAGGTCCGCCGTCTCTGAAGGGTTGGATAGATCGAAGTCCTGGGCGATGACGGAGATGATGAGGGACTCGGGAGCGTGTACGGTCCAGAGGCGGTATGCATTGTTGCGGTACGACGGGTATCCCGGTGACTGGATTATTACAGGATTGTTGATTACGACAACCGTTATTTCTGATTCAGCTGTGACATACAAATGAAAAACACATAATAATTTACAAAGTCGATTTATGCATCGTACGGGCGCCTCTTCCAGAATCGGGCATTTGTGACCTAGGCATTAGTCACTGTTTTGATCGATGACGTAATAAATGTTCACTGTTACTGACACATCTTAACCCCTTGTGTGCTTTAGGTGCCCTTTTCACATAATTATACTCAGAGGACACACTATACAATGAAAATAATTAATGAGGATTTAATTCATCTTAAAGTTACAGTACATCACAATGTAAGTCATCAGACATTTCTAAAAGGAACGTGCCAGTGCTCTTTATCCACTAAAAAAAAAAAAAAAAATGTTTGTATTAGTAATCTTCATGAAAATCTACCTTAGATACAGTAAAACCCAATTTTGAGGCAGTTTTCTTGTCACCATACCTTTAAATCCCGCCTATTATTCATACCATTTTGATGAAATGACGTAATAGTCATGTCGAACCTAAAGTCCTTCTTCAGATAAGCTTGGAACCTCATCCATATGGACCTGGATAGCGAGATGACGTCATCTGGTACGGTATCTCCACTGTAACGTGCCAAGAGGGTATGCGATGTCCCGTAGACTTCGTAATCGACCACCGATCCGTCACCGAATTCGAGGATAGTGTAGACATGCCTTGTATCGAAACTTGTGAAGGAGACCTTTTACATATTCGCAAAGTAGGGGAACAGAGAGAGGAGGATGGGGAGGACGAAGAGGAGAATGGGGAGGACGAGGATAAGGAGAAAGAAGTGGTGGTGGTATAGGTGGAGAATGATGAGGAGGAGAAAATAAATAGGGGAATTTAGGGGGAAAATAGGGAGGAGGATGAAGAGAAATAGGTAAGGGTGAGAATGAGGATGCTAAAATGAAATAGATAATGATGAGGAAGAGGAGACAAAAAGGAGTATGATGATGGAGAAGGAGAAATAGAGGAGGAAGAGGAGGAGGAGGAGGAGGAGGAAGTGGTCTTAAAGAAGGAGGTGGTGGAGGAAGTGGTAGAAGAGGAGTTGAAAGTGGTGGAGGAGGGGGGAGGAGAAAGTAGAGGAAGAAGTGGAGGAGGAGGAAGTGGTGGAGGAGGGTGGACGGAGAGAAGAAGAAAGAGAAGGTGGAGGAGGAGAAAGTGGTGGTGGAGGTGGAGGTGGAAAAGGAATAGGAGGAGGAAGTAGTAATGAAGGGGGAGGGGGAGTTGGAGGGGGATGAGGAGAAGTTGGGGTGAAGAAGGAGGAGGAGATGGAGGAGAAATTAAAGAAGGGATAACAACATCAACTTGTCATCATCATCATCATTATCATCATCATCATCATTTATCCATCATAAAGTCCTTATGATTTAGTATAATTATCAGCATTATCATGATCAACATCATCATCATCATTAGTATAATCATCGGTATTATCATCGTCCACGGGCGTAGATACTTACGTAATACCTATTCATCAGGGGGATGAATGGATAGATCATTTCCCCCCCCCCCCCCCTGATGAATGGGTATCAATGACAGATCTACTCCCATGTCATCGTCATCATTATCATCATCAACAGCAGCAGCAGCAGCATCATCATCACCATTATCGTTACCATCATCATCATCATCATCATCATCGTCATCATCATCATCATCACCATTATCGTTATCACCACCACCATCGTCACTTATGTTCAATCGCATGTCTTCGCTGGTGCTAAATGTCCACGTCCATAAGTATATTGTGTCTTTGTCCCACGCGTCAGTCAAGTGTTCCCAGATGTTATGTGACGAGACAGTGCGGGTCTCCGATGTGTTGAGGTTTATTGGGTCTGGATAGGAGTTTACATGTATGAAGAGGGGAAATTAATTTCCCACTGAGGGTTTTCTTTTCCAATATTTTTATTTGAATCTCCTGATTACATTAAAGCTACAAATTTAAACACAAAATACAGAAAATTATATTTATCCGCCTAAAATATGATCAGAACTTCGAAAGTCATATAATATTCATAATAGCCCGGGGGCACTCGAATTATCTTTTGGTTCGGGTGTGCCTCTGCCAATTTCAAAACGGGGGTCTAGGGAGCGGATGAGAGGGGGAAAATAATCTTGGGAGCTGTCCAGCTTAGTGAGAGAAGAAGAGGGTCCTGGGAGCTGATCAGTTACATGTGGAACATGGTCTTGTAAGCTGACAAGCCAATTAGCGAGAAACAGGGTCTTGGGAGCTTGCTCGGTTCGGCCGGCTTCATTCAGTTCTTTGTCGCATCGAATGGAGAGTAGACTTGTGTGGAAGCGCAGAGCGGCGGACTCACGGCTCTATCTGCAGACCTTGGAGCAGCTAACGGTGTCGCGAATCCCTAGGTCTATTGAGCGGCTACTTTTTTCTCATAGATCTAAAGGGCGGCTATCCTGTTTAAACTCATCGTCTGTAGAGCGGCTGCTTTGTTGAAGAAAATTATATCCTTGAGAGCGGTAGTCGTCTCCGAAAAAGGGGCTCTAATTCAAAGCTGCACTTATCCGCATTGCCAATATACTTGAGTGCCCACCTCCCCGGCATAATAGCCACAAATAATAATTTTGTAAATGTTTTCAGTTCATAATAACTTGTTTTACTGTAAATATAGGTACAGTATACATTCCACGTTTAGTAAATAGTACAATAGTCTTAACTGATCGGCAGAGCCATGACAGAGTACGAATGGTTACAACGAATTTTGGAATATAATCATTTGATTTTGTTTTTAGCACGGACTCTTTTGAAAAGGTTTAAATATACTCACCAAACTCGTAATAGTGTTTCGGACTTTCTCCTGCCACGATGGTTGTTATCGATATGCTTAGCACCAGAACGAACATTTTCCCGCGACCCTGCAACATGTTGAATAAATGTACCATGATTCAAACAACCATGCTCGTCTTATTCGGTTAGAAATAATGAATAAGACGTCGGCATAATAGGTGGGGCCTATTTACCGATATTCGCTCAGAGAAAAATAAGCAAGTAGAACCCTTACTCGTCTGAAGTACAAGCAATACTGTCTCACGTATAAAGAAAGTTTATGATTTAAAAATTATATCTACCAACACTATTAATAGGCGTGCGTCAAAATAGCATGACAGCCCGTTCATGAATGAAACGAAGCAATTAAGTAGTTATTGTTAATTAGAAACTAATATTTTAAAATGATTGATGTGTTATTCACATTTTCGAATTATTGCATGCATGGTAACATAAATTATAACTGGATGCCAACTATTATTGTTTACTAGTACTTTGTTCTTATTGGTGCTCTGAAACATACCAGGTTTCATTATATGGTAACCAAGGCAATCCTTGTTTATCTTGCCACTTTCCCTTCTACTTTCGATAATCATCATCAACTTTATCATCATCGCCACTAGCATCATCACCACAATTACCCAGCTAGCCACCTGACGTCGGGCCGATGTCGGAAGTTGGTTGCCGGATGTCGGCATATCGCCGTTGGCTCGAGGTTAAAATGTCCGCCAGCCCAACATCGTCACGACGTCATTTTTGTGATATATTGGCATAACGTCAATTTCCGACAATGGCCCAACTTCATCTCATGACATGATGTTGGGCCATTGTCGGAAAATGACGTTATGCCAATATATCACAAAAATGACGTCGTGACGATGTTGGGCTGGCGGACATTTTAACCTCGAGCCAACGGCGATATGCCGACATCTGGCAACCAACTTCCGACATCGGCCCGACTTCAGGTGGCTAGCTGGGTACTACCACCACCATTATTATCATCATCATCATCATCATCGTCATCATCATCATCGTCATCATCGTCATCATCGTCATCATCGTCATCATCGTCATCATCGTCATCATCATCATCATCATCGTCATCCAAAGAAGCGAAGTATTTTATGGGATATCCGGTCCATTACATTGTGCGTCTTACGTCTGACTCCAAATCCAAGACCTTAATGATTAGTAGGATGCCTAATATGCCAATGTGGTTGATCGCGGCTAGCATGCTCCTCGGGGAGTTAAGTAACACAAGATGTACTCAGTAATAAATAAGTAATGTTGATGTGCTCACATGATTATGTTTACATGAACTTGAATAAGAGCACAATAGATAGACCCATGGGTGTACGAGCCCCCCCCCCCCCCCCCAAATAGGAGGATGCAAAATTCCATATCTAACTGAAATTACCTCTGTTGACTCGATTTCCGAATTCCCCCCCCCCCCCCCCCCCCCGCCCCCAATTTCCGGTCTAGCGTTTGTGTTTGCCATTTTATAAAGTGACATGCATATACATTTGTAAGGTCCGGCCACTCACTATTTGCAAACTCATCAAATCTATGAAATGTATTGTTTTGTATTGACAAGAGTTCATCTAATGTAATGTAAATCGAAGAAGTTCATGTTGACTTTTACCATTGGTGGTGGTGGTGGTGGTGGTGATGATGTTGATTTTACATTTACGGAAATCGGTTATATTAGATATGCTGTACCTCCAAATGAATTGCCAAATGGCAAGATATATAATAATATCCTCGATTTATATAGCGCCTATCACAATAAATTGATAATCATCTATATAAGCGCTTTACAATTATATTATTACCCCGGTCATCGGATACATTCTGCAATCAATCCAGCACACAAAGTGCATGTTTTCCACTCCCTGGGGAGCATTCCAGCCACGGGAAACCTTGTTCGGCGCACACAATGCTAAGGAACTTCGTTCCATCATCCCGGGTACACATTTATACACCTGGGTGGAGAGCAGCAAATGTGGATAAATTGTCTTGCTGAAGGAAAAACGCGATGGGCATATACTCTGGGTTCGAACTCGGGACCTCACGATTGGAAGGCACGCGCTCTACAAATCTGCCACACCACGTCCACAAAATAAGAGAACGGGCTATTCACCCATAATCAAACACCACCATAAATTGTTTCAAATTGAATGTATAAAGACAACTGTACAGCAATAACGATTGTTCAGTGATGCTATATTAAAAGCAAATTTAATATAAAAGATTCATTGCAGTTTTATATTGTAGATGTTATGTAGAAAAAGATGCTGTTACAGACAAACGATGTTGCGTAGTCAATAATTTAGACGAAGTTAGCTTGCCTAAATGATTTATACGCGTATATAGAACTATGGGTGTATCATAATTACTTGTTAACTAGTTAGCCTAAACATTAGCCGATTTGTTTCACAAATACTGTATATATAAACATATGAAAATTACAATTACTGTTTCGCAAATATTTTGGAAGTGATAACTTGTAAATGATTAATTTGTGAAATAGTGAATTGCATTAGATTATGTCGATGTTAATTATCATTAATCACCTTTACTACGTATACTGACACGATTCATTTGCATTGCCATGCCTTCATAGATGTTAAATATAGGTTTTCCCGGTCAAATCCATCAAAGCAGCAGCCAGACTGACGATTCGATCATTCAAATTAGAGCGATTTTTCTTCAAGTGCTGTTCGCTATATTCATTTTCACTTTACTCGTGAGAACATTCAAATTCGTTAATAGGCATTTGATTTAGTACGCCTGTTTATTCAAATTAGTTTTTGTTATCGTTCAAATTAACACTGCACGATCGTCATTCAATTTCGCGCAGGTAATGAAGAGCAAGAAATGTGTACCTCAATCAACATTCAAATTCGTTTAAAGGCACCCGATTTCGCACATTTAGCCTTCAAATTGGTTAGGTATATAAATATTCATTTTTAATGTAATTTTTGCATTTATTCTCAATTTGTATTTATCCATAATACAATTTCACATACTACTGTGCTAATTCAAAGACATATAATCCCATTAGCATAATAAGTAGACATTGTGCATGGGAATCACAGTGATTTTCATTCAAGGAATACAATCTCATTCATTTCAACAATTGTTATTTCAATAAATGTTTATATATCTAATTATTCATCATGTTGATACTTCTTTGTTATGTTTTATTCATTTAATTCAAACATCCCACCCTCTATAATGATCCCTTTTATTATGTACTTGATTAGTGTACGCCAGGATAAATTGCAATGCACCCTTTTTAATAATTGCTCGAATTGAACGAATTTGAATGCCCAAATGCCCACGACAACATTAATCGCTCTAAATTGGATGCTCTTGAAGCGATTTTTAAAATTGGATGCTCGTTTTTTTTTTCTTCCGGAATTTCCGATCGCTTGCTTTAAAAGTTAAATTGAATGACCATTTTATTTAATCCAATGATGATCCCAATCGCCAGTCAATTTCATGTTAATTTGAATGATCGAATCGTCAGTTTGGCTGCTGTTTTGACGAATTTGACCGGGAAAACTTATAATATAACAATATTTAAGTAAAATTAATTTTTTCTGTGCAAAAAACAACAACAGTCTAATCAACATTGTGTAATTTTCTTATAAATGAATTATTTGGTTGACTTATTTGAATGTAGTTAAAGTTATATATACATATTTCTACTTCGTACAATATTCAACATGTTCAGCACTTACATTGATCATATATATGTTCATAATCTTAACTGTTATATGATTATCTGCATTTGATCAATTTCGCGAAAACATATATTGGTTTATTGAAAAAATAACTACTTTTACATGATTTATATACTTAATATTTGTATATACTATTTATATAGTTTATTTGCAACGTTTTACTTTAGAAATATATATTATCACAGACAATATCCATCGTGTGAAGTTGCAGCTTTTGTGCATATTTATGTGAGTGTTACTTTAGCCCACGCTGTCAAAGAGTTGCAATCGATTGCAAAGTTTCTAATTAAAGGGATAGTTGAGTATTGGTCAAACTTAACTTTAGTAACCAAAACCTGCACCATTACGGTACAAAATAATTTTAGCCATTTTTCATACAAAATTGTGCATTTAATGTTTTGTTAAAATAATGATTCAATAGAGATATCATCAACAACTTTTTAAAAACCTATTGAGATTTTTTTCAAAGTAATGTAGTCTTGAAGCATTTTTTTTCTTTTTTTTCTAAAAAGTCAAAATATCCCCTGGTGAAGAATTTTTGTATACAAATATGTTTATGGATATTTCAGCCGTTTCTGAACCGATTTTGTTCAAATAAAATTTATTCTGTCATTAAAATTGTATGTTCTTTCAAATTTGACAGTCTGTCTTTCATTATCTCACAAAAAAATATTTTGTGAAGTGCCCCCTATACCAACGGCAACACTCAACTATCCCTTTAATTGCAAGTCAAACAATATGCACATTTGAACCAATCAGATTTGCGCATTTAGTCACATGTTCTGACTTGCAATAAATTGCAGCTTTACAATAGATTGCCAGTTACTCTTTGTGCAACACCCCCTGACCTAATAAGGCACATCAAACATGATCTAAGACATATCCCCGTTTAGAACACATTATAAATGTGGTCCAGGAAGTCGGTGTCCTCTCGCGATCCGACTTTGTTCGCAGGCATGAAGTACTCCGTGTCATCCGGTACATTGTAGTACTTCGTGTCCCGGTTCCCGGATTGCTTAATTCTAGTGGTGTACGAAACCGGATCATACGTCGTTGAGCTCTCCTCGTCCGTCGCGGATGTTCCGTCAGCATCCGGTTGTCGGATGAAGTGCAAGTCGGGCATCCGTTTGAAGGATTTCGCCGGATTCATCGTACCTTTACCGCCACATTGACTCTGTGATGAGGATTTATAGAGAAAATGTATTTTAAGTAACGGGTATTTATGAGAAAGATGTCCTCTAAACTGGAGAGAACCCCAGGAAAAATTTCCCATGACCAAATCTCAACCCCTGTCTCTTTCCCCGCCCGTTACAAAGTTTATTTAGAATATCAAAGTACTGTCAAACACACCAGCGAGTTCCCATGCAGGGTGCAGGACATGTTACCCCTTCTTACTCACTCCTTACTACGCCTCTCTCTCGGAAAGGTTTGGTTACACAACTGAATGCACATTAACAATGGGGCACGTATGGATCGTTGCTTGATGCTATGACGGGCATGAAGTGCGATATCAGGCACCAACTTTGTAGAAATTGACAAATATGGGAACCTGACATGGTGTCACTCAAGACATCCTAAAACAAAAACTACTCAACCCAAATTACTGGTCTTGGTATCATTTTTCTTCGTAAAAGATTGTTTGTGTTATTTTTGTAGGGGGGGGGGGGGCACTCTGCATTATAGCCAACATATTTAGGATTAGGGTTAAGGTTGTGTTGTTTTGTTTAAGTATTTACTTATTTTCTTTTTATCTGAAATCTGCTTTGGGTTTTAATTTGTAAGTCTGTTTAAAGGGGTATTCCATGGGCGTCGATACTTACGTAATACCCATTCATCAGGGGGGGATGGATGAATGGATCACCCCCCCCCTGATCAATGGGTATCAATGACAGATCGACGCCCGTGGGGTATTCCGAGCCTGATAAACCCATTCGTTATGATAAACAGCATAATAGGCATAATTGGTGAAATTTGATCAAAATCGGACAAGAAACACGGGAGTTGTACTTTGATATCATGATTCTTCATATTCACTTAATTTTATAGCAAACATCACATTTCTGGGGTGGAATTCCCCTTTAAGTAGATTTCGAAAATAAATACAAATAACAAATTTACCTTAGCAGGGGTGACCCTGATCTGAATCTTCCGGTGTTGGAAGAAGCACAGAAGAGCGACTGCGATCAAGACTAGACTCAGAAGGCCCATGGTACCAAAAAACGAAAACTTCCAAACCAAGACATGGCCATCAAATCCTGTTATATAGATTATACATGTACATACATGATTTGATAATATGGAGGACGGGTACATGTAGATGGAATTATTTCAACATAATTCTATTAAACCCAAATGTATTTGTGACCAAAATAAAAAATAAATAGAATCGGTCTCGTTACTTTGATTCAAGTTTCATATACCACTTCACTCTGTCAAATTATGCTTTATGAAGGGAAAGAACATGGAGAAAAGGCTATCAATAAATAACATTATCTTTATACTATAGAGATAATATGAATTTTCCCCAAAAATTACTATTATGCGGGGGGAGGGTCTGTAGCTGGGGGCCAGGCCCATAGCCAGGAATTTCCAAGAAGGGGGGGGGGGGGCGACATCAAGACCGCTGGTTGAGATGTGTAAGAGGGGGGGGGGGGGGGGGGGGGGGGGGGGGTCGTGACCAGAGACCTAGACCACTGGTTTAGATGACCGAGACCCGATACAAAAGGGACCTTTCTGAACTTGGCGTGGGGGGTTGCGAACGCTCCCAACGCACCCCCCCCCCCCCCCCCCCCCCCCCAAGGGCCTGGGGGTTTCTAATGATTTTAATTTTCCAGAATGTGTGCACTCTAAAAACACCCGGGTCAGACTGACCTGGAAAAGAGTCCGTTGGGGCCACACTCCATTCCGGGTCAAAAATGTCTCGGAATAGGGTCAGATGTGACCCCATTCCGGGTCTTCATGACCCTATTCCGGGTCATTTTTTGACCCTGAACGGAATGTGGCCCCAAGCCCCCAACGGACTCTTTTCCGGGTCAATTCTGACCCGGGTGTTTTTAGAGTGCTCACCGGTGGAAGACGTAGCAGCAGCATCGGGAGCAGGGTCAGCATCTGTCTCACCCGCGTCATTCAGGGATACGTTCCCCTCGGTCGTCGTTAATGTTGGTGTCGTTATTGTGGTAGGTGGGTGGTTGGTGGTAGTGGTAGCAACGTGACTTGTGGTTGGAGCAGTCGTGTCGATTGCATCTGTGAGAGAAAAATCAAATTCCAAATCATGTGATTTTTTTACTGTACAATTGATTCTAGAGCAATTCAAAACAGATTGGCACCAGTGAACAGTTACTATAGTCGCGCAATATGATATCGTCTCAAAGAGAACTCCACTTCCCAGACGTGTCGGACCAGCGGACCAAGGAGGTAAGTGCCTCATTCCATTATGGCCTCAATCGAGGCTAAGGATACACTGTTCTGTATCCAGAGGGGCCAAGTGACTAGGACTTTTATAGGACAGTCGCTTGACGCTGGTTCTTCCCGATTCTTCCTGGAGGCGATGACACATACGTGACTGCTTCAACGCCAACGAGTCTAGTCATAAGGGTCGGGGTGAGAAGAGCGGTGTTTGGAGTTCTGCACACCATCTAGAAGGTCGGAGGTTTCTCTGATATGATGTCCAGTTTTCAGATGATAACTGTTTCTAATTTTGTGGAAATTTTATCAAAAATAAAAGAAAGCTAAATTTTGTTTCTACAAGGATTCCAAACAGTAAACATGACTCAGGCCCGGGGAAGGGGTGGGTGGGGGGGGGGGGGGGGGGGGGGGGTGCGTTCGCACCCCCCCCCCAAAAAAAAAAACAACAACAACAAACAAACAAACAAACAAACAAAAAGATCATAAAGGTTCACTTCTTATTGGTCTCGGCTATCTAAACCAGTGGTCTCGGGCTATGAGCGGTCTCGTTGACGACAAACCTCATCCCTCCACCCCGCTTACACAACTAAACCAGTGGTCTTGGCCTTGATCGGTCTCGCTCCCATTTTTCTAAATTACGCACCCCCTTTAAAAATCCTTGTTACGGCCCTGCATGGTTATATCCAAATTGCATGAAATTTAATATTAGTAGGCACCCTTCTCTGTCTTAAAGTGATCCCTGTAAAAAGTGTCAGATATTGCACAAAATGACATTTGAGACTTCAATCCTATATCAATATCATTGTAAAATACAATTGAAAGATTTGTGAAAGTTTGAACAAAAACGACCACTGTTTACCTAGTGAAAAAAACGAATATTGAGTTCATATTTTATCACCGAATACTGATGGCCTGCCGTAGATTTGTCGCAGTAATAATCGTCCGTTTGACGATATCCGCACCCGTGTATACAGACGGTACAGAATTTGCGCGCGCTCGGCTCAACAGTCGGGTACATCGATCGCGTGGCGCGCCGGCCGGACGTGATCAGCTACGGCAATTGTACTTTTTACCAAAAGCGTTGGGCAACGACGCTTTTGAGATGATGATTTTCAATGATAATTATCTTCATACTAAAGGGACATTTGAACAAATCTAACCCTATTTTATTCTTCTCTTACCATAAGCTAAACAACACGACAGAAGAGAAACGAGGAAGCTCCAAGTAATTTTCGTGGAGTTCACTTTAACCAACGATGTGTAAATGTGCACCAAAAGCTACCTATCGGTAAGAAAAATGTTTGGGATCTGTGACGTATAGTGTGTATTTGCATACTTTCTATAAGATGTTTACCTGAATCCCCTCCGCCGGCGCTGGGACACGATGAAGTGGCAGAGACATTCACCGAAAATCCCTTCCCCGCGTCTTCCCAGTTGGTCGTAAACAGGATATACACCGAGGAGCTGCTCGAGCAATAGCTGAACAGCCCAAGGAAATCATCAGGCGGCTTTCTACCCCGCCACCGCATCCAGCTCCCGCCGAGGAGGTCATGGTTGAGGAACCTTGCCGTGGTGTCGCCGATGTAGACTTCGTCAGACGGGATGGCAAGATCAAAGTCCTGGGCGATGACGGAGATGACAAGGGACTCCGGAGCGCGCACGGTCCAGAGTTGGTAATTGTTGTCATGGTATGGAGACGGATAACCGAGTGACTCGATTACTACGTGCTTGTGAAGATCAACTAGCATTGCAGATTGGGCTGCACAATTAAAGGGATTGTACAGTTTTGGTCAATCTGAATTTTAGTAACTAAAACTGGTACTATATCATTAAGAAATGAAAGATAGAATTCAAACATCATCGAATGGTAAAAACCTCAAAATAAACAGCTATAGGTTTGAAGGCTGTTTTCATTTAAAAAGCAGCCGTTAACACAAGAGGGCGGCCTGCGACACCTACAAAATTTCAACAATTTTTTATGAAAACTTGTGCATATGATATTTGAATAGGATAACGTTTCAATAGAAAAATCATCAAAAACAATATATATTTTTTGAAAATGAGTAGGCATAATAAATTGTATACCTATTTTCTTGAATTATCGAATTAATGTTTGGGCCTAATATTTGTTCCAATCGGATATATTTATGAATATTTCAGCTGATTCTGAACAAATTTTGATTAAACAAAATTTATTTTGTCTTTTAAATCATGTGTTTTTCCGAACATTAATAATAATAAACAGTTCTTATATAGCGCATATTACACCTAGGTTAGGGTATCTATGCGCATAAGAAGGAAGCATATAAGCAGGGGATAGGATGAAAACAGAGATAACTTTAGATAAGAGATGGAAAGAAGAAAGAATTCTAACACAATTGACAATAAAAGAAACAAAATAGAAATTTATATAAAGATATATATTTAAAAAATAAGTGTGTTTTTAGACTGGTCCTAAACTTTCAATAGTGGCTAGTTGTTTTATATTTTCAGGGAGATTATTCCATATATAGTGTTGTTGCTGCAAATACAAATGAACGTGCCCCATAGAATATTGTACTAAATGTTGGACAAACTAAGAGGGACTCTGAGAGCGCAGATTCGTAGCATTACGATATAATTTTAGTAAATTTTGTAGGTATTCGGGTCCTCGACCTTGTTAAAAAAAAAGTATTTTGTATTGTATCCGAAATTTCACAGGGAGCCAATGTAACTCTTGTAAGATTGAAGTTACATGATCGTGCTTCTTGGCTCGTACAATCAATCTAGCAGCTGAGTTTTGAATCCTTTGTAACTTGCTGATTTGCAGGTCAGGGAGCCCATACAACACACTATTACAATAATCAATTGTATTTAATTCTTCATTACCCCACACAAAAGATTTCTTGAAGCGCCCTCAGGCTCTGGACCGAAACTGTACTAATCCATAAAAGTTTATTGTTTACATGAAGCATGTTTTCATTCAAAAGCATAGTAGTGAGGTTTTTAATTATTTTGTTATACAATGGTTATGGTTCTAAACAACCTGTCATGATTCGGGGATTTAGTAGTGGGTGGGAGCTGGACGATTGCCTTCTTAGCAACCGCTAAGTCACATCATTTTTGGCTTGCCTGACATTGTTTAGAACCATTACGGTCCCTTGGCAATGAATAACGGTGACGTCACACTAAAGTACCCTATAGGTTGAAACAGATCGACTTAAAGGAACTACAGCGTCTAGATTGCCTAATTTTCACAATTCTGCTCTCTATATGTAATTGTTCCCGAAGTAAAAAAATTTGGCAGTCATTTCTCATGAAATCAATCAATTTTGGCGTAATTAGTCAATATCTAATTGTCCTGGGAACGCCCCTTTTAAATGGCCAAAATGTGAAGTCATCTAAAGAACGGACTAATGAACTAAATTCTGTAGATGACGCGTCATGACGTAAGCAAATGAATTGTCAATCACATTTCGATCACGCTGCCGATTCCGGACCCTAAATGTGGGTGGGGCGTAAACTGGCTGCTAAGTGAGATTTGGCATCAGAATTTTTTTTTTTAAATCACTACTGTGTTTATTTTCATGGATTTTTTTGGCAGACCTATGTTTCAAGTCATCAACTATGGAATAAGTGTCAAAGTACGTTGTATTATTTAGGTCCTTTAAGTCCCGCCTATTATTCATACCATTTGGACGAAATGACGTAATAGTCATGTCAAACTCGAAGACCTCGTCCGGGTAAGATTTGAACCTCATCCAAATGGACCTGGACAGCGAGATGACGTCATCTGGTACGGTATCTCCACTGTAGCGTGCTATCGCGGTATGCGATGTCCCGTAGACTTCGTCATCGACCACCGATCCGTCACCGAATTCGAGGATAGTGTAGACCGGCGTTGTGTTGAAACTTGTGAAGGAGACCTTTAACATATTCGCATAGTAGGGGAACAGAGAGAGGAGGAGGGGGGGGGACGAAGGGGAGAATGGGGAGGACGAGGATAAGGAGAAAGAAGTGGTGGTGGTATAGGTGGAGAATGATGAGGAGGAGAAAATA